>PVJH01030535.1:0-18896 GCA_004026705.1 Nesogale talazaci
ATTAGCTCTGTCTGTGATGAGTTCTGATTGACCTAGTTGTTTTGTTTTTTCCCTTCCTTCCTGGAGGAACCTGGTGGCTCAGTGGATATGGCGCTGGGCTGCTATCCACAAGGACTGTGGTTCAAATCCAGCAGACATTCCTCTTCGGGAGAAGCAGAAGGCTGCCTGTTGCTGCAACCTTGGATTGGGGTTGCCGAATGCCAGCTCTCATTCAGTGGGACTTGGGGTTTGGAGACCGTCAGGGGGGCAAGTGTTCACCCTAGGCCCTCAGTCAGAGTGGGGACTCAGGCTTGCCCGAGAAGGGGACCATTTTCTACCTCTGCCTCCTTTCTGGACCCTGTCTCACCCAGAGGATGAGGAAGTTACATGAGATCAAAGCTTTCCAAAAAGTTCATTTCAAAGCAGACAGACTCCTTTTACAATCGAACCTTTACTGAGCTGTCCAACCTATAAAAACAGATAAAAGAGAACCCGCTCAGTGGGATGGGGTCAGCAGACTGCCTCCCTGTCCCACAGCCCCCAGGCTCCTCCATGGAATCCCAGTGTGGGCGGAGGCTTTTAGGAAACCACGGGGAGAGATGACTTCTGGTGTTTTTGCAAAGTCTCTCCATCTGAGAGAGGAGTCTCTGATCTGTTGAATCTGGCCACAATGTTGCAAGGCAGACACACAAACCCACGTGGCAAGGCCGAAGTCAGATGCTTCCCCACAGGGAAGAGAGCCGCAGCAAGAACTTTCTTCCGGTTTCTTCCAGCCAAGAACACTAACTACCTGTGACCTGGCCTGGGTCGCCTGCAGCCTTGGTGTGCCTGTGTGTCTACTGGGAAAAGTGTAAATGCATCATTCTTTCTCTGTCTCTCTCTCACACACACAGTAGCATTCTATCTTCATTAGTTTGCACTTTGGTGTCTGTTCTTTTGAGGGCTAGGTGGATAACATTCCATCTTGGTGGCTATTTGACATCAGGCCACAGACAGCTGCTTTGTGTGCATCAGTGGTCGTACAGTTTTGCAATACCATTTCGTTGGTCCAGAAGAAAACCTTCTCTTCTGGGACATTCCAGTTCCTCCCAGGCTCTTGCTGTCACAAAGTTCGAAGCAGGGATGGTCTGGCCCTGGTGGTCTGGGTGCACCTGTGTGAACTTCTCTGCCAATGGCCCTCCAGTCCGTCCTACCCATGGGTGTTGCAGCAGAATTGGACTTCATGGGCTTGCAGAGGCAGCTGGTTTTTCCAGAGGGGTGTTACCAGGCCTTTCTTCTGAGGTGCTTCTGGGTGGGTTTAACCCTTTAAGCTTCTGGCCAGCAGCTGTGTGAATTAACCCTTTGCCATATCCAGGGACTCCGGCTCATTTAAATTTTTGTTTCTCTTTTCTCGCACATGCCCGTCTTCTTCTTCTTCTTCTTCTTCTTCTTCTTCTTCTTCTTCTTCTTCTTCTTCTTCTTCTTCTTTTTGTGCCTATTTGCATTTTCAAATTTTTAGTCCATGAGCACGTCCCACTTGTGTAATAATTAAAAAGATATGTTTACAGACCCTCAAACCTCAGCCAAGTCAGATAAACAGCCCCACGCATAAGCACAATTCAGAAGAAAAGAATTCGATGTGGGGGTGTGGAGGGGGGGGGTGCTGGGGCCCGTGAAGCTGAGGCTGCACTTTTAGGGGACGGTATGCTGAGGCCCTGCCCTGCCTGCCGCACTGTCCCAGTGGGAGGGACCGGTTCTCATCCTGGCTATGAGAGCCTGGGTCAATCCTGGCCTAGCTGGACACCACAGAATAACCACGCCAGCCAGAGTCTGCGAAGTTTGGCAAAGACATTGGTGAGGGACCCCCGCTTCCCACATGGAGAAAACCAGGCTCACAGAGAGATAGCATGTTTGCCGGGCTCCTGCAGGGCTAGGAATGGAGCAGGCGATGGGTCCCCTGCATCTGCAGGGTCCTATGGGCGCTACCAGGCCTCCGTGTCCCCCACGTGGCTACTTCTCCCTCCCCCGCAGTCTAGGCCACCACCATCTCTGACACAGACACTGCCTTCACGTGCCCACACGATGTGTGCTAGCTGCAAGATCAGCAATTCTAGACCATCAGTTGCTCTGAGGAGAAGAGGCTCTCTACTCCTATAAAGAGTAGAGCTTGGGCTGAGCCCCTGGTGGCGTAAGTGGTTGAGTGCGGGACTGCGGCCCGCGGGCTTGGTCGTTCAAATCCAGCGGTGGCTTTCAGGAGCGGCACAGAATAGCGCCCACGACAGCCAGAGGCAGTGATGCCCCCTCCCCCACCCCCCCAAAAAAAACCAAAAACCAAACCAAACAAAAAAAGTGCCCAGCACTAACAAAACCCCACCCCCACCCCACCACCCCAGCCCAGCTGTTTTATGGGTGAAAGGTAAGGCAGTCGGTTTCCGCAGCGATTGATTGACAGCTTCAGAAATGCAATGGGGATGTTCTACTCGGCCCTTTAGGGCGACTATGAGTTGACGCTAACTCCACAGCAGCGGCTTGGGGTCTCAGCTGGCCCCCCTCCCCATCCCGCTCCGTCGTCCTGGTGTCTCTGCTCCAACAGCCAGGCTCCTGCCCGCCCCAGGCCTTGGCACGTGTGCTGTTCCTCTCCGTGGGTTGCTTCCCTTCCTCTCTTTCCAGAGGCACCACCCCTCGGAGGAGGCCTGGGGGCAGCCTCGACTCAAGATCTTCAGGGACCCCCCCCTGTGTCCCCGGGAGGTGCTTGACTCTTCTCAGCATTCAAGTGCCCTCCCTAAATGGGTCCTTCTCAGGGAGGTCTCCTGGAACCCTCTTAGCTGGTGGCGCCCCCATCCCTGTCCCTGCCCCTACGCAGTCCACCATGTGATCTTACTCTCTTCATCGCCCATCGAGCGACACGAGACCATAAACTCCAAGAGGGCAGGGGCTGGCTTGGCCTCCTCGCTTCTCTGGTGCCCAGCCAGGGCCTGGCACTCGGAGGCCACTCCGTTGGTGGAGACCTGAAGGGTGAATGAGTGGATGATCAGGCTGGCAAGTGGCCGAGCCAAGGTTTGAACCGAGGCTTGCTTGACTCCACAGCCACTCTTTCCAACCAACACTGGGGAGTAGGATTGGAGGGGTGGGAGTGCTGTTTTAGATCTGATCGCTGGGGGGAGTCCCCTAGTGTGGGGGTGTCACAGCCCGCCTGCCGCGAAGCCTGCTGCCCAAAGATGGACTTTCTCTGGAAGCTTCTAGATGTCCTTCTCCCTCCTGCTGCCCCATCCCAGGGGCCACTCCTGGCCTCTTGTCCTCTCCGCTCGGGCTTTTATTTTTAGTGGTGAGGCTTAGGGGGGCCCTTGGACGCTCCTCAGCAAAAGTCCAGCCAGGGGACAAGGGAGGCGGTTTTGAAATCCTGGTCGGGGCTGGAGGGTGGAGGGTGGTTGGAGGGGTGGGACAGTAGGTCAGGCTGGACAGCTGGCTGGGGTCCAGGCAAGAAAGTCTCCATGGAAGCTTCATAACGTGAGCGGCCACATCCGTGACATAATTCATGAGTGAGCGGAAGCAGTAATTAAGGGGGCATTGTGCAACGGCGGGGCCGCCTCCTTCACAGCTCATAAAATCAGAGGGGGAAAGGGCAGCACTGTCATCCTCAGGCCACGTGGCAGGGCAGGCGGGCTCTGAGGACCTGGGGTTGGACGGGGGTCTGCACTTACCCTTTCCCCAGGACTCTCGGGAGACTGGGAGAGTGACAAGGCCAGGGCCCACTGTCCTGGACACCTACTGTGCTTGGGGCTGGACTGGGGGAGGGGGCTGGCGAGGTCGAGGACTACACGTCCCTCGGAGACAGGAGGTTCAGCAGCAGCTGTACTCCTTTGATGCCGCCTCATCACCCTGGAAAATCGCCTTATCAAGCCAGCAACAGGACGGGGGCCTCAGATCCCGAGCCTACATCTCCCGCTGCCCTCTCTGGTCATCATGGCGCCTCAGAGCCCCTTTCATTCGAGTCCCCAAAGGCAGGACTTTCACATGCACCATTAGCATCTGGTTCATTCAAATAGCAGGAGAGCCTCATGGGGCATCTTCCTCTCCCTGGATCAGGGAAGGCATTGAGGTGCCACGGGGCCTTTGCACAGGCTGCGGTCTCTGTCTGGAAGACGCCTCCCCTGCAGAGCCATGTGGCAGCCCCCTCGCTTCCTTCAGGCCCCTCCACTGACACCCCAGCTAACGAATTTTTCTCCTCCAACCCACCCTGCCGGCCTCCTCTGTCTGTGGACCTCAACTACTTTGCTGTTTGTCCAGAGGACGGAGAGGCAAAGTCTTCTCTCCGTGTTCTTTGTTTATGCAATTTGTTGTCCGCTTCTTCTCAGCGGCATGTGAGCGCCACAAGCTGAGGGGTGAATTTGTTGATCTCATACCGTGCCAGGGTCTCAGGGCTGGGCACTGAGCCTGGAGCATAGTAGGTGCTCAGTGAATACGGGTGGATGAAAGTGACTGCTGCCATGACTGCTGCCTAATACAGATACTGACGAGCAGCTGGTTTGAGTTTGGAGTTTAGCGTGTTCCAGAGTCCAGCCCCTCTTAGATGCCCTGAGGGGCAGAAGGTGGGCACCTGGGCAGGTTGGGCTGACCTGGACAGAGATTTGCACCTGGCACTTGCCTGAATTAGTCAGTTCATTTAAGTGGTCTTTTCTCCAGTCTCCAATGGGACCCCAAAGGTGGCCTCTTTCACCACCTTTAATTAGGAGTGCCAAAGAGCCTGGTGCCTCAGTGGTTGCCCATCGGGCTTCCAGCCACAAGGGCAGCAGTCCAAATCCCTCCCCCTCCTCCCAAGAATGATATGGCAGCCTACCCCCAAATAGAGTTTTTAAAAAGCCAAGCGAAAAACCTCACTGCCGCTGATTTGATGCAGACCCCCCGTGGGTTTCTAGTCTAGACAGTCTGGGAAACCCGTAAAGGCAGTTCAGCCCCATCTTATGGTGCCATTTTGAGTTGGAATCAACTCAACAGCAGTGAGGCAGTTGTTGTTTTTAGTTATTCTTATGAATTAGGATCTCTGGGGGTGCCATCAGGGAAATGTCTGGCTGCAAATCACAAGTTTGTCCGTTTGAACCCACCAGCTGTCCCGTGTAAGAAAGGTGAGGTTGGCTGTTGCCCTCATTATTCACAGACTCAGAAACCCTATCTAGGGAGCCCCGGACTCTGCATTTAACTGCTAATCACAAGATCGGCACTTTGAAACCACCAGATGCTTCCTGGGAAAAGGGCGAGGCTTCCGACTCAGTCTCAGAAACCCTCGGGGGCAGTTCTGTCCAGTGCTGCAGGGTCATCGGCACCAGTAGTCCTGGCTTGACAGGAACTTATGGACTAGTGTTGGACCTATGGGCTTGAGTTGCACTGGGCTGGGATGTTTTGTTGATGAGCGATTGCTTCTTGATATCAAGCTCCTCCTTGCTTGCACACATGAGCACCCACGTGTGCATCCATACACACAAGATTGTACATGCCCCCAAACTCTGTCTGGCCCCACTGGTCCTTGTTGGCCCCTAAGTTAGTTGACACGAACCTTCTTGTGTAAGTGGAGAAAACCCTGAAGTCACGGGATATCTTGTAGACCTTCTCAGAGATTTGTATACAAGCACGCAAATGAGCAGATACTCTCCACACACCTCACACGCACACACACGCCTTCCTCAACACACACTTTCCTGTGCTTGCACAGTCACATGTGACCACGCACGCCCATCACATGTGCACACAGCCTGCCCCCCCCCACCCCCCCCCGCCTCCGCAGACTCCCACAGTCCCTCTTCTCATGCCCTGAACCTCTTCCCTCCGGTGTTGGTCCCAGAGAGCCAGTCCTGGGCTGTGTTTGGGCACTGGGGACAGAGTGCCCGGTTCAACATGTGCCCTGACCCCGTCCAACCTCCCCATTCTGACCCGGGCAATAAGCACGGAGCTAGCTGCTCAGCGTGGGCAAACTGGACGCAGGCCAGCCCGAACCAGCAGCAGGCTGCATGCTGCCACGTCAGCCCTGACGGTGCGCCTCCAGGCACGTCTGCCGGCTCATCTGTCCCCGGGCCTCTGCCCACTTCCTCCCCGTCAGTGGGCGGGCCGGCCCTGCTGACAGCAAGCAGTTTCTGAGGTCTCTTGGCAGCCAGAGCCCAGGAAGGAAGCAACATGTCCCAGCCACAGAGAGCCGGCTCAGGACCCCAGGACCTGGCTGGGGACTCCCGCTTAGCCCCTGGTGCCCTGTAACTGGGGTGACAGGCTTTATGGGGACCAGGGGGAGGAGTCGAGGCCAGGGGGCCTGGACTCTCGGAATGAGCCCCAGGCCCGGGAGCACATTCTCCTCCTCCCTGGAGCACAGTCACGGTGAGCAGGGCAGAGCCGACCTCCACGCACCGCACAAGCCATGACTTTGGGACTTGCCCTGGAGTCCCCAGGAGTCCTCCCAAGCCTGTGGGTGGCCACTCCCACCCGCCCTTGTCTCACAAGGGAAGAGATCACGGCATCCAGCAGATTCCCGGTCCCTGAGCCGATGCTGGTATCACATGAGCCCCCACAGTCCCCAGTCCTCCCTGGGCACCTCTGTGCCTGTGCGTTTCCATGTAGCCTCCTGAGCGGAATGCTGGAGCTTCGCTTCAACAGATGCAGAGTCCCCAGGGGCTCCGATGACCCGACCAGGTCCCATAGCAGGAAAGGGGCAGGTCCACGTTTGTACCCGGCTCCTCTGGACCTCTCAGCAATGCCAGACTGTCTCCCCAGACACAGAGGTCTCTCACCGGGTCATGCCCATCTAGCCAATTTGGATCCACGGCAACCCTACAGGACAGAGGTTTCCGAGGCTGTCATTTTTTTTTTTGCATCACTGCCCTCTGGTGGGAGTGGGAGGCCCAGCCTTGCTCCTGGAGAGCTGCTGCTGGATTTGAACCGCCAACCCAGTGGGCCGCAGTCCCACACTCAACCACTACACCACCGGGGCTCAGCCTAAGGCTGTCATTTTTATGGGGCAGACTGTGGGGTCTTTTCTCTGCGAAGTGGCCGGTGGGGTCAAGCAGCCCACCTCTTCCTTGGCAGCCTCGCCCCTGACCACTGTGCCACCAGGGCAGAGGCAAGGACGATCCGGGCCCAGTGCAGCTCCAACTCTCCACTTCCACCACGAGAGGGGTGACCAAGCAGCCAGTGACGTCTCCGTGCACGTGTCACCACCGCGTTAAAGTAAGCAGCTTCCCGGTGAGGCTTTGAGCTGCAAGGTCAGCAGTTTGAACCCACTAGCCGTTCTTTGGGGGGAGGGAGGCGGTGAGGCAGGTCGCTCTTGAAAAAATTCAGTCTCAGAAACTCACCGGGACAGTTTTCCTCTAGCCTCGAGGGTCCCTATGGGTCAGAGCCAACTTGACGGCGAAGGTTATGGTTTAATGTGTCTGCCAAAGGAGCTCTGGTGGTGCAGAGGGTTAAGCGCCACAGGGCTTCCACGGAGTTCGCAGCCTCGGAGACTCTGCAGGACAGTTCTCCTCTGTCCCTTGAGTCTCAATGAGGCTGGGTGGGCTCCACAGCCTACACCAGCAACAACAACAATGGTCGTTCGTGTGCGCGCAGCATGATCAGCTGCGATGGATGCGCACAGGAGACCAAAGCCCCAAATAAAATACGTTGCATTTCCCAGACCTTCCAGAGAATCCCCACCTCCTGGTATCGATACTCTCATTATAGGTCCTGAGGGGTTTATCTGTCCTGGATTCCCTGTGTTGCCAACTCTGATCTGTAACCGTGTACATCCTCCGGTACAGCCAGATTTGTAAGGTAGAATTGGGATTATGAGAGGGGGAAGAGGAAGCATTAAAGAACTAGAAGAAAGTTTTATGTTTCGTAGATGCTATGCCGCATTCCAACCTGGCTCGTCTCCTCCCCAAGGCCCTTCTGTAAGGGAATGTCCAGTTCCACTCTGCACTCCCCTTCATTCACAATGATATGATTTTTTGTTTTTTGATGGCTGATAACTGATCGTATTGACACCTGATCACACAGGCTGATGTGCTTCTTCCGTGTGGGCTTAGTTGCTTCTGAGTGAGATAGCCACTTGTTTAACTTCAGGCCTTTAAGACACTATATCCATAGTGGTTGTGCACAGGTCTGCGGCCCCCTGGGATGGAGGTTCAATTCCAGCAGCAGCTGTATAGGAGCAAAGGCTGGGCCTCCTATTCCCAACACCAGAGGGCAGTGATGCCTTCCCCCAAAAAAACCCCCCAAAAGACATTCTATCTTTTGATAGCTGGACACCATCAGCTTTCTTCACCACATTTACTTATGCACCCCCTTTGTCTTCAGCAATCACGTTGGGAAGGTGAGCATCATGGAATGTCAGTTTAGTAGAGCAACATGTTCTTGCATTGAGGGAATACTCTACAGAGCAATTTATGGATTAGTATCAGACATGTGGGCTACTATGGGACTTAAGGACTTGATCTGGCCTGGGCTGGGAAGTTTTCTTCATGTAGATACAATCGCTCTTTGATCTAAAGTTCTCTCTTACACACATATGGGTGTCTCTGAATTTGTTTCTCTAATCAACCCGGACTAACACAGACAGAAACACAAACTCACTTTGACATGGAAATGGATAGCACCTGGGCATGGTGGCAGGGCGCAAATTATGGGAGGGTTTAGGCGTTTCGTGACTCCCTCTTTATAATCAGTTTCATGAAGAAGGTCGATTTAGCTCCTCAGCAGATCATAACATTTTAGAATGCAACTCTTGTTGAGCTGGCTTGTTTTGTAGCTTCTTGAATGGGGAATTTGTGTGTAAAAGAAAGAAGAGAGAGGCTGAGCCCTGGTGGCTTAGTGGTTGTGCGCGGGACTGCGGCCCACTGGGATGGAGGTTCAATTCCAGCAGTGGGGCTGGGCCTCCTACTCCCACCACCGGAGAGCAGTGATGCCCCCCCCCCCAAAAAAAAGAAAGAAAGAAAGAAAGAAGAGAGAAAGAAAGGGTGAGGGGTGGGAGGGAGGAAGAGAAGTGAGTCCTGGCCCAGCTCCACGTGGACACACAGGAGCTGCCATGATGGGGAACCAACTCGATGGACGGTGTCCCGTCTGTTGGCTATTTGCTCTATCCAGCCTAGTCCTAAGCCCATCGCACAGATTGACCCATCCAGTCCTCCCAGCAAGGGGTCTTCACCCATTTCACAATGGGGAAACTGAGGCACAAAGGAGTCAAGTTTCGTGTGGCGAGGGGCAGAGTTCATTTGGAGCAATCTGAACGGAGTTGATGTGTAAAAGCAGAGAGAGAGAGAGAGAGAGAGAGAGAGAGAGAGAGACTAGCACAGTTTCACTCTGACACCCAGGAGTTGCTGTGAGTTGGAAATCAACTCCGGTGCCAAGGGGTCCAGCCCCCACCCCCCTTCTCTTGACCCCCAGGGTCTGCTGCCTCCTTAGCCCCGTCTATGGGGCCTGGGCTTCCGGAGCCAGCTCAGTGCCCGACTTCCAGTGCTTGTCCTATGCTGACTTGCCACATTGGAGAATGGAGAGGAGAAGGGATTGGGGCACTTCCCAAACCCACCAGGTTGGAACAAAGTGGAGTTGGGTTATGAACAGAAGAAACTAAGTCCCAAGCTACCTGCATACCCAGAAAGGGCTATAAGCTGCAGCTGGTATCAGTCAAGAATTTTAGGGTTCCCACTTTCCCTATCCCATCTTCACTACCCAAAGGACAGAACCGGGTGTGTGTGTGCGGGGGGGGGGGGGGGGCCGCGGGGAAACAAAAGACTCAAAAGACTCAGACCAGGTCAGCTGGTCACCTTCAGCAAGCAGAAAGTGGCTCATCAACTCCTGGCCATAGGTTGCCACCCCTGAAGAAGAGACTTAGGCCTCAGATAGACAGCATGGCATGCTGGGAGCTGGAGGGCTGACACGTGAGGGAGGTGCTGCATGTCTGGACCATGGCACTTGCCCATCAGATGGACAGGCTGACCTGAACGCCCACACTCACTTCTGGGGTCAGAGGGGCAGGTGTGTTCTTCTGTCAGCAATGGGAGCTCTTCCTAGGAAGCTCATACTTTCCGTCTCTCCCACGGCCAGGGTGCCAAACCTCCTGAGGGCCCCTCCATTCTCTTGGGGTGTGTTTCCATGGGTCAGGAGAGAAGTGTCTCATTCAGCAAGTGCTCTGCTGGGCAAGGAACCTGCCGAGAATAGTCGACCCGGCTATATTTTGTTGATTGAATCTTTGCCTCATTTCCCCATGCATTTAGTCTTCATTGGAAAACGAAGGTCTTCCCTCCGCCGCTCGTGCTGGAAGATAGTTCTACGGCAGTGGCCACGGCTGTGCTTGCCCACGGCCGAGCTCACTGCATCCTCGGGATTGCGTTCGGCAGCAAATAACGAGACACTCAGCTCCTGTGGCCTCCTCAGCAGGGAGTTTCATTTTTCTCGAGTTCAGAGAAGTCCGGGGAGGGGCAAGACCAGGACTAGAGGAGTCACTCGGGGCTGTCACCCATGACCATGCTCCTTCTGGTGCCCCCACTGCCCGCCTTATTGTGTGACTTTCAAACTCACTCCCTGGTGTTACCATGCCCAGCTCAGCCAGGAGGACCAGGAGGGGCCATCTGTGTGCTCGCGCATGAGCCGGACTCTCTGGTCAAGGTCCTCCTGGCTTTCTCGGGGCCCCATCCACTAGATAGAAACAGATCACGTGGTCACCCTAGCGGCAAGGGAGGCCGGGGAGCAGATGAGTTGCTCCAGGTCCATTGCTGCCTCCTTCCCATCAGGGCCCTGAGAGAGAGAGGGCAGGGCGGTGGGAATCACTGACAAGCACATTTTGGCTGACGAGCACCCAAGGGCTGTTGCAGCCGCAGGACTCTGACAGGTTCGGTCTCCTGAATAGAAACAGACTATACATATGCATTTGCAACTTCTCTCCCACCCCCCACCCCCCACCTTACTGGATGAACAGCGTGCTTGGTAGAGGGGCAGTGAGGGAGAGGATGGGGCTACGAAGAGATGGATGGACACAGTAGATACAGCCATGGGCTGAGGCCTGGGAACATCAGTGAGGCTGGCCTGGTGTTTCCTTCTGTTGTGTGTAGGGTCTCTGTGGGTCGGAACCAGCGCAATGGCGGCGAACAAGAACCGTGACATGTCCTTCAGGATTTGCCTTGTCACTTGGGTGTGCTGCATGGTATTCTACAGGTGGGGGGCGTCATGGTCTATGGAGAGTCCCATGCTCTGGGATGCTTCCTGACCCCCCCCCCCCCCAACTGTCAGGCGCTACTTTCTCCTTAAGGTGCACCTGCCCTGAGCCATGGTCTTTTTAAGGCACCCTACCTGCATGTGAAAGTCGGGCCTTGGAAAGACCAGAGCATCGCAGTGCTGGCGGAGATGATTGCCAGTCCACGGACTGCCGAAGGAACAGACAGACCTGTCCTGTCAGGAGCACAGCCAGACGCTCCCTGCAGGCCAGGGTGGCAGGACTGCCTCTCGTCTCCTTCAGACCAGTTCGTGGAGAAGGCCATCAAGTCGGGTCAAGTCCAGGGGCAACGAAAAAGAGACAGGCCCTGGACAGGAGGGGCTGACGCCGTGCCTGCAACAAGGGGCTGAGGCGTCAAAGCATCTGTGAAGGTGGTGCAGGACAGGGCTGTGTCTTCCTCTTTGAGTCTGAACCGACTTGACAACAAGAGCAGCAGCAGCAGCGGCGGCGGCGGCAGAGGACAGCAAGGCCCCTCAGGCCTGGGCTGGAGCCTGTTCGGGCCTTTCTCGCAAGAGGCGGGCCTCAGGTTCCCGAGCTGCCTCTCTGGAGAGTGGGAAGGGAAGGTCCTCAGGGCTGGGCCCAGGGCCAGGTAAAGCTGGGAGGGGCAGGAAGTGCTACGGGCCCAGGGCCAGATGGGTTAGACACTCCAGACCTGTCCCACCGGTGGCCATACAAAGGGCCCCCCCTCCCTTCTTCCTCCGGCTGGGGACCCCACCCTGCCTCTGAGGCAGTGCTGGGGACTTCTCCGTGCCCACGTGAGGTAGTGCCTCTGAACCCATGCCTGTTAGGATCCTGCTGGACCTGCCCAGCCCCCCTGCCCACCAGGCACCTCCGCTGGGCTATGAGCTTCCCAGAAGACCGGTGGGGAACTGAGCAGAGTCTGTCGCAGGCTCCCTAGCCTATTATATGCCCTCTGCCATCCTCTTGCTTTATGGGGTACTTGCCCTGTGCCAGGCGCTGAGCTGGGCACTGAGGATGCCGCAGTGACCCCTGTCCTACAGGCTGGGGGGCAGGTGGACAACACCACGGTCAGCGCTGGGAGGGTGAGCACGGCAGGGACCCCCAGTGTCCAGCACTCTCGTGGACCCAGCATCGGTCGCTATCCTTTTCAGCAACGTGACACCCACGGCTGCCCAGAGAGGGATAGCACTTCCCAGCATCCTTTGCAGTGACGTGTAACCATGGCACTAAATGCCGGCCAATGGGGTGCAAGCAGAAGTGACGAGCACCGTTTCCGGGTCATGCCCTTTCAACAATGCCCTTCCCGTCATTCTTCTGGTTGAGTTGCAGATGTGACCCCCCCACCCCACCCCCACCTCCCCAAGCAACAACAACAACAACAACAACAAAAACTGACTACAGTCTCTCAAGTCAATCCTGACACATTAGCAACGATTGGGCAGAATAGAACTGCTTCTTTGGGGTTCTGAGCCTGCATCACTTGACGGCAACAGGAAGTCCCCTCTTTCTCCCAAAGGGAGGGTGGTGGCCGCACACCGCCAACTTTGCTGCTAGTGGCCTGCTGGGCCACCTCTCTACCAGAAGGGAGCAGTGCTGAACCTGAGGGAAAGCTGTGGCTTGGAGGTGGCGGAGCAGCTGGAGAGAGGGAGGCCAGACTTCCAAGTTGGCCCCATAGAACGTACGTTGCCATCTCATGACTTTGGATCTCCCACCTTGGAACTGAAAGGACCCGGCTACCCTCTGTGAGCCCGCAAGGTGCCTTTGTTACAGCAGCTTAGGTAGGCAACATGTCCTAAGCAGGGTACACGTAGATGATAGGGAGAGCTGACGGTAGCCGGTGGGGTAGGTTCAGGCCGGATTCAGAAGAGGACACGGAACGAGGGATGTCATTGCTGATGCCAGGTGCGTCTTGACGCAAAGCAGAGAGACCAGGAAGATGTTTACTTGGGCTTCACTGACGGTGCAAAGGCATTCGGCTGTGTGGATCACCACGAACTTTGGATAACCTGGAGAAGAACGGGAATTCTACAACGTGTTATTGTGCCCCTCGGAACGTGTGCCTGGATTAGGAAGCAGCTGTGTGAAGAGAACAAGGGAATACCACAAGGTTTAACATCAGGAAAGGCGTTATGACCTTTCCGTGTTATACGACAGCATCGCATCAGTCTCCTACCATGCTTGCCCAGTCTGTATGTTGAACAAATAACCCGAGAAGCTGCCTTAGATGAAGAAGAACGTGGCATCAGGCCTGGAGGAAGGTTTAGTAACGACCTATATCTGCAGATGACGCGACCTTGCCTGCTGAGAGTGAGGAGGCCTCTGGAGCACCTGCTGATGGAGATTGAGGATTGTAGCCTTCACTGGATTATAAGTCAATGGAAAGATGATTGAAATCCTCATTAACTGGACCAATGGGAAGCATCGTGATAAATGGAGAAACGGTTGAAGTTGTCAAGGATTTTGCCTGACTTAGAGCCACCATCAGTGCTCCTGGAAGCAGCAGTCAATTGGTTAAATAAAAAAAAAAGTTATGCACTAGGTCAGTCTGCTGCACAGTGGGAAGATGCGGGTGCCAGCCTGCGCCCCTCAAGAGTGACAGCCTCAGAACCCCCAAGGGGCAGTTCCACCCCGTCCTTCAGGGTCCTTCTGAGTTGGAATCGACCCGCCAGCGATGGGGTTTGAATTCGTTTGGTCTGATTCAAGAGCACACAGAGGCTGAAGCCACAATCCCCCTTGAAGAGTTTCTCTCTTCGCAATATATATATATATATATATATATCAGGAAACGATCGCTTTGCGCTTACCCTTTCCCTGGAAAACTGTTATTAAGGTTGGTGGGAAATGCAGAGGGGCTGTGCTTCTTTGTGCACAGTTAATGGCTTTGATTATATGTTTCTGGCTTCTTCATCCCGAGCGGGGTTTCCATTGGTCGTACAATATAATCAAATCATTTCTTAAGTAAGCAACCGTCTGGCACGGAGTCAGCGGCAACTCCATCAGCGGGAAGGTGGAAAGGGAAACTGCTCCCAGCTCCGGAACTCCATCAGCAATTCAGCAGGAAAAGATCAAGGGTTAATGACACCGGGGTGGGCCCCGGCTGCTTCAGTGGCTGGAGCGCGATCGGGAGGCGGGAGCAGAGGACGGTTGTGAAAAGGATTTGCTACCCAAGTTATTTCCTAATGTAGTTCATGGAACTCTTGCCAGAACATTAGACGCATCCTTCGAAAGCACAAAGGAACAGAGGCGGGGGGCGGGGGGGGCGGTGGAGACAGACAGACAAATAGAGAGATCGAAAGACAACTTCAGAAAAGGTTGATTCCCTTCCTATGTCAAGAGTTCTTGCAAAACAATAGGGGGAAAGGAAGCACTCACCGATAATGACATGACAGGCAGAAATGAAGGCATGCCGGGGAAGCCAGCAAACAGATGGAGTTCTACCTCATCAGTCTTCAAGGAAATGCAAATAAAGGCTGCCATGATATGTCATTCTCTACCTATCAGATTGGCAAAGCCCAAAAAAAGAAAAAGAAGAAGAAGACGACGAAGAAGGCAGACTGGCGGTGTTGAGGAGGGTGTGGGGAAATGGCATTTGCTTTCAGTTGGTGGGGCTGCGTGGATGTCCATGAGGGGCAGTCCTGGCCATGGGCACTGTCAATTTCAATGGCCAGAGATTCAAAGGTGGCCAGGAGTGAGAGCCTGCGTGCACTCCACGGACAAGGGTGTTCCTTGGGGCGTGTTTACATCTCTGTCGTTGGGGTGACATCCAGTCGTTTCGATCTCACGGTGTCCCGGCTGAGCGGAGTAGAACAGGAACTGTGTCCCCCACCCCCACCGCCCCGCACACCTCTCCCCATGCCGGCCTCTGCTCCTGGAGGAGAGGGGACCCTGGTTCTCTGCCAGCTGTTCTTTCACCAATAAAATTCTTCCTGCTTTCAATGCCAGGAATGGGGCCCGGCACCCCTTGGCTTGGGGTCTGACCAGTGGACTTCTGACCCGGGACTCCTAGGGTCTTGTAAGAGGACCAACTCCAAGCGAGCCCGTGTGTGCAGTTTTCAAGCCCGACTTTGTGGGAACAAGCAGTCAGCCCCGTCGTCTGAGTCACCTTGGGACGGTTCCAGCTGCCAACCTCTGGCGAGTAGTGGGACGCTCAGTCACTCGTCCTACCGTGGCTCCATGCCATTGATGTTAGTGAGAAATGGGAGGGAAGGGGGCGCAGATATGTCAAATCACAGAGAATGTATTACACAAATGAGCTATGTGGTGGTGGCCTAGCTCACAGGACCCAGGCACACAGGCACCTACGTAGCCCAGCGAGCATTCTAAAGGATGTTCAGCCACGTGCAGACACTGCTTGTTTCTAAATGGCTAGATTTGGGCTAGCTTCTACCCACCTCATGTCAGTATCATCTTCCCCCCTGCACCCCAACCCCCAATCATGGCGACCAGAAATGTGTCCAGACACTAAAACTGCCCCCAGAGGAGACACCTAAAAACTCCTTGCCGTGACCCTATAAGACAGGGTAACTGCCCCATGTGAGTGTCCGAGACTATAATTCCTTAAAAGTATCGAGAACCTCCTCTTTCTCCTGTGGAGCAGGCTAGTGGTTTTGAACTGCTGACCTTCTGGTTAGCAGCCCCACGCATCACCCACCATGCCACGAGAGCCATGGAGGAGAGTCGAGCTTGAATGTCCTTTGCTGCATTTAAAAACAAAATAAAACATATTTTAGCAACAAGTAGGATAGTTATCATAAGCAGAAGAACCCATTTAAGAAAAGAAGTAAGTGAAATCACTTGGAGAGGGGGGTCAGTGAGTGGGCCGCAGATTGGGGGGGCCTGGGTCCAATGGATGTACAGAGAAGCCCATGACCGGCTTGCCTTTGCTCCCAAGTTCTGGTGAATTCTCAGGCATTTGGGGAAGTTTTCCTGGGTAGGACTTTGCTCAGAGAGACCCCTTCCCCCCACCCCTCCTCCAGGTCGTCATGTAATTAGACAACGATGTTGGCTGACTAGACCCTGGACTGTCAGCTCAGGGTCAGCAGTTCAAAACCACCAGCTCCTCCATGGGAGAAAGATGAGGTCTTCTGCTCCTGTCAGGAGTTTCCGCTTCAGGAACCCCCAGGGGGCAGTTCTACTGGGTCCTGAAGTGTCGGTGTCGGGATCGTCTCGATGACAGGGAGAGGGACCGTGGCTGGTGACTTGCTGTCTTCTCCTCCCGTGGTGCCTACTCCCAGTCTGGGATTGGCGCCTCTCTCACGAAGCCCTTCTCTGCAGGCAGGGAGCTGCGTGTCTCTAAACTGAAGCCAGTGGCTTAGGTCCCACCTTCTGACTGCAGCGCCTGCTCCAGAGACGACCATGTAACTGGTTCTGTCTATCGCGCCTCAAGGAGGCAGGTGTTGGCCAACCTCCTGGGAAAGAAGTATTCCAAAGGTGTTCATTCCAAGTCACTCCACCTGGGGGAAGGTGGAGTGTGTGTGTGTGTGTGTGTGTGTGTGTGTGTGTGTGTGTGTTTCTGAACCTATTTCAATGCCATGAAGGAAACCACCTGGGGGGCGGGCAGGGAGGAAATCAGCCCACTCTACTGGAAGAATCACAGATCCAACCCATCCTGAAGCTCACCCTACTGCTTTTGGCCTGAGTGAACCAGGCAGTCATCCGTGCACGCTAAATCAATTGTAACCATGTTCCTCTGCCTTGGGGCTCAAAGCCAGTTCATGCTCCCTCCTTTCACGACCCCTCTCAAGACCATGGCTCCCCAGCCCTTGCAACAAAAAGCTAGGACCTGCTCACTGGGTGCCGGGCCCCACGTCTGATCCCAGGGACACTTCACTTCCCAGGGTCTGTCCCAGAGACAACCAAGGCTGAGTGAGGCAGGACAGTGCTGCCTGGCATGGCGCCCAAGGATCCCAAGGTCCTTCCCGACTCCAAGGAAGCCCTGGTAGCGTGGTGGCTTGCTCAAGACAAGGCTAGCAGTTCAAAGCCACCACGTACCCCGAGGGAGAGGACAATGGGGCATTCCACTCCTGTGAAGAATTACAGTCGCAGAAGCTCCCAGGGACCGCGTTACCCTGTCCTGTAGGGCCACTGGGAGCCAGAGTGGACCCTAGGGCAGTGAGTCTGGTTTTGTCCCCCAGCCCCCAGCCCGAGGGAGGAGCCCAGATGATGGGGTTACAGGCCGAGTGTGAACCTCAGGGTCATCGGTTCAAGACCACCGGTAGCTCCTCAAGAGAAAGACCCAGTCTTCTACTTCTGCAAAGTCTTGGAAACTCACAGGGGCAAGTCTACCCTGTTCCATAGGGTTTCTATGGAAACGAGGGTTGTGTGCGTGTTTTTTTTTTTTTAAGTCTATGCTATTGTAAGTCCAGATTTCCTTCTATTCTACAAGAACAGATCATAGCGGGCTGGACCCAAGAGCCGATCGAGAGGCCAGCTGTCTCCTATTAGGCCAGACATGAGAGAGAGATGCAAAAATGTCAACAATGCCACTTGGCTCGGCCCGTGTTTTTGTTTTGAAGTCTATAGCTGTTTATCATAAGAGCGCGTTATTATGTAATGCTATGTTATGTTCTATGGGAGCATGCTGTGAGCATATTGTCGTTCTCCATAAATGAAGGGCTAAATGCAAAGGGTGTACATTTCTCCATTTCAAGGTCTCATAGGAATGTTGCTTGTGACAGAGCCCCCACCCCCAGACAACCCCCCTGGGGTCTTCCATGTAAAGGGATCCTGAGACCAAAATATTTGGGGACCCCATGCTATCCCCGGCCCCCTCTCCTGTCCCCCATGGGCCGGGCCCTCGGCCAAGGCAGCCCGGTTGGTCTGTGCTCCAAGTGTCTGGAAAGGGATGGAACACCAGAACTGGGGTCCCGGGAGCCCCTTCTGGTTCGGGGAGCCAGGAGAATCACATGGCAGCATTGGTGAGAAGGCAGCTGGCGTAGAATTAGAGATTGGAGGTGTATGCGTGTCCTGGTCCCTGGGCAGAGCACACGTCTCAGAACTTCCGAACCATTCTCTAAAACAGTCCCCACCTGGTCCCTGGAAGTGTCTGGAAATAGCACCAGGCCGGCTCACATTGTCTGTGGGGACCAGCCTGCAGTCCTGGCCACTCCTGGAGGGCAGGTGACACCCGATGCATGCCTGCCCCAGAGTGGGGGAAGGGAGGAAGGCTCCTCCACCCTGTGAGTGATGGGCCACCATGAATTAAGTCCAGAGTTCCCTGATCCAAACCCAACCCCTTCCACCATCATCCTTGTCCCCTCAGCTGCTTCCTGGCCATTGGCAAGGGGCTCCTGGGGGGCGGGGGGTGTCCACTGGAGATCCCCAAGCCACCTCGCCGGGCCTGTTTGGGCTCAGCCTCCCAACCAGCTGATGACCTGGGATCATCCCCTCCATGTCTGTGTGGGGTGGGAGTGCGGGACTCAGTGAGATGGAGTCACTTGTCAAGACTGCACAACGGCAAAGGGCAGAGCTGGTGTGCACTCAGGTCACTGCCCCTGCCCCCATGTCCTTGACTGTCCCCTTGCATTGCTGGAGAAGCGGTTTGTCCCCCAGGTCTGGACAGCCTCTGTCAAGGTGCAGGCAGAGAAGCCGGTGTGAAGTCACGGCCTGGGGACAGGGGTCTGGATCCTAACAGGCACCAGGTAGGCAGGGAGTGGGTTATCAGTGGGGTCTGGGTGGGAGGCTGAGCCATGACTCTTTACCAGGCCTTGCCACCTTTGTTTGCCCACTGGGTACCCTGACAGGCCGTGCCCAT
>PVJH01030536.1:0-24674 GCA_004026705.1 Nesogale talazaci
TTTTCCTTGGTGTTTTGTGGCCCTGGGGTCTCTCTTTAGGAGGCTGGTCTTATATTATAGCTTCCCTCAGGAACTGTTTGCAGCTAGGCCTTGCAGATCTGATGGAGTGTGTTAGCTGAGCAGGGGAGTGGGTTTAGGGGATGGGGTGGGAGTTGGGTGGTCTGTTCCTGGCTAGGGGCACTTGCCACAGATAGGTGGGGAAAAATCCTCTAGTACTCTGGGGTGGGGAGGACGGGCTGGCTGTTTACCCAGTAGACAATGTAAACCGGGCCTCTCTGTCGCAGGGTTTGGGGCGCACCTGAACAGGCGGCGTCTGTGAGGAGCGTCAGCGACTGTGGGGAGTGCGGGTGTTCCTTCCGCTCCTGTTAGAAAGTGTGGCCCAGGTGGGCAGGCTTGGGTTTAGGGATGGCTTGATCTTATCCTGAGCAGTGGTGGCGCCCTTAAGGTGCGCCTGGGCGGGGGCCTCCGGGATGGGGGAGGGGCTGGCCCTCCGTTGTGCTGGGGACACAGGAGTCCCTGGGGGTGGGGAGCGAGAGGTGTGGGTCTGCGTGGAGTGTCCCCTGGGGACCTTGGGGTGGGGAGGACTGGTCAGCGATTGCGCGCGTGGGCGCTGATTAACTGCTGGTCCCTGATCTCAGGGTCGCAGAGCGGCGCCCTGGATCCAGCCGGCACAAAGATCCCGCAGCGTCTGTGCAGGCGGCGTCTGTGCCCGCGTCTGTGGGGAGCGCAGGCGTGCGGGTCGTGCCTGCTCCTGGTTCAGAGGAGGCTCTGAGGTTTCCTGGAGTCACAAAACCCAATTTGAGAGCCCTACCCTTCCCCTTGTCACCCCCACTCACCGATCTCCAGGAGCTCCGGGCTTGGGCTTCCTATCTGGCGGCCATCTTCCCAGAGTCTCCTATTTTAACATTTTGTAAATATCTTTCTACTTCTTGTACTTTCCATAGTTTGTAAACAGAAATCAGCTATATATTAAATGGAAGGCCTATGTATTATATGGAGGCCTTCTGTCTTCATGCTTTCAATATTCTGTGTTTGTAACATTTAACTGTATGATTACAGTCATATCTAGATATGACATCTTTTTATCCTATTTGGATTTTGTTGGATATCTTGAATGGGTAGATCAATGTTTTCTATGAATTTGGGGGCAAGTATCATTTCTATAAATATATTTCTGCCACTCTGCCCCCAGCTCTCCATTTGTGACTCAATGTATATGTGTATGTTGGTGTGCTTGGTGATGTCACCCAAGTCATAAGTTCTGCTTATCTCCTTTCTTTTTTCATGCTGAAAAATCGCAATCATAAAATTTGCACATTATTTTATTCTACATGTTTGTTTGTTGCTGAACTCTATAGTAAATATTTAATATTCATTATTGTACTTTTCTGTTCCAGAATTTCTATTTTTCACAATGTATTTTTATTGATATCCCACATTTAATGAAATATCATTCTTGGATTTTCTTTAATTCCATAGATATAATTTCATTTAAATCATGAGCACATTAATAATAATTGATTTAAAGACCTGTCAAGTAAATCCAACAACTGAACTTCATCAAAAATTGCTCTTACCCATCCCCCACTCCCATTTGTGCATGAGCTATGTTTTCCTGTTTGTTTTATTGTATGTCTTATACTCATAATTTTAACTTTAAAAAATATGCATTTTAAATAATATAATAAGGAAGCTCTAGAAACCAAATCCTCTTTTCTCCACAGGAGTTTGTTGTTGTTGTTGTTGTTGCTATTTACTTAGTGGTCTATCTGTAAAATCTGTATTATCTCTGAGTGTGGCCATGAAATCTCTCCCAATTAGCTTATTACCTAATGATGAGGCAGAGGCTTCACTAAGTAGAAAGAATCGATCGGTTCCTGATATTTGTGGAGAGCTCTGAGTGAACATTTGGGCACATTTCCAGCATTCAGTCAGGCAGTTGGCAACTCTTCCCTTGGTCGGATTTTGTAAGTTAGGGACTATAGCTTTTCATGACTATATGGGTATCTTACTGTTTTAACACAAATTGTTCAAAAATATTTGTTAGCCCATAAAATCACACCTAGAAGTTCTAAAAGTGCTTAATTTAATAAAATTCCAGTATATCAAAATTTATTTGATATGGGTAAGCTGTTTATTCTTTGTTTTAAAAGAAATATATAGTGTCAAATTCTCTTAAGAGAAATTAAAGACTGTCCCAAATAAACAAGTTATAGTTTCACCTTAAAAATCATAGGAAGAGCTGAGCCCTGGTGGTGGAGTGGTTGTGTGCCGGACTGCAGCCCATAGGTTTGATGGTTGAAATCCAGCAGCAGCTCTCCAGGAGCAAGGCTGGGCTTCCCACTCCCACCAGGGCAGTGATGCGGAAAAAAAAATCATGAGAAGAGCAAAGTTCACTTAAAACAGGCAGAAGAAAAGAAAGTAATAAGCATAAATAAAGAAAAAATGAAAATTGAGAAAGGAACAAATATTAATGATAGGGAAAAATATCTAATACATAGACCATTCAGAGACTTTCCATATTTCATTTGGGAAATCAAATGGTTATTATCTAAATCAAAGCAGTAATGCAGAACAAATACTAAAAATCATAAAACAAATAGCGCATTCATGAAATAAATAATATTTGCAGCTACATAATTGTGCAGACACATAATGTATATGGTACTGACTGAACATAAGTTAAAAAAATGAGTTTTTCTAATTAAATTAATAAGCTTTTATTTGGGGTAAACCCTATAATATTAATAAGAAAAACTGTAAATTATATATACAGATAGCAAGAAGTTATGTAGGGAAAGGTGATAAAGTGTTATTAAGACACATGACCAAAGATAATATATTGTCCCCAACTTCATGCTTATTTTTAATATATCCAACCTTCAAGTGGAGGGTACAGACAATTGTTATCAGTATGTAAAAACTCAAAAAAATTTTCTGAGTAATACTATAAGAAATAGATTCAGACAGAATAATAACAATAACAACTTGAGACACATCAAACTAAATAATTATGATAAAGATTAGATTATTGAGATCTTATGGAAACCCAGTTTTAAATATTATCCCCAAATAGTAATTTGTGGCTTTAAAAATTAGTATTGTTATTGTGTCTGCTCCATATGTAGTGTAGAGTAAATGAGTTATTATGAAATTATCTAATTGTATATTATTTTCTACTAAATCATATTATCTATTGAGATGATTCAAGGCATTTTATTTACTTAGTTATTTTATATTTACTTTCCCTTCAGACTGACTTTCTTTTTAAGATATTGATTGAATTTTGACTCAGAAAACAAACTTATCTATCCAGAAACAGTGCAATGGTTGCACCAATAATGAATGTACCTTGGATTATGGGACTTGAACAATCCACAAAGAAGTAAAATTCTGACCCACCTGGTGCTTCTGTTGTTAGACAGCAAAATTAAGAGGTAAGAAGGCCAATATTGGGAGGCTAGGTGCTTAAGATAGATTCAGTATACTAGGATCTGGTTCAGACCTCTCCCTGCAATTTTTGTCCACAGAGAGATTCAAGAACTCAGTAAAATGCTCTAAGCTCAGCATTAACCCCTCACCAAACCCAATGGGACAGTGTCCATCATCGCTTCCTACACCCAAGATATGATACTCAAAACATGCAATAACTTCCCGGGGCTTCTGTCTAAAGGTGGTCATAATCCCAGAGAGCCTGCAAGAAGTAGTGATAAGACTTCACGGAGGAATTCCCTTTTCTACCACATACCCTGTAATTGCATTCTCGGGCTTTTCATCCTTCCTTCCCTCCCAGGAATGGGCATTGGCCCATTGGCCATCTCCTTTCTTACTCTTTCTAGCATCATGCCTGCCAGTGTGGGTAGCAAGAGATAATTAGTCACTAATTTTCAGCAATTGAGGAGACCTTAGGATATTTACCCATGACATAGCTGTGTGGGAGAGCCAGGAGTGACACAGGAGTGCAGCCTGCAGAGAATTCAGATCCAGCTATGCCCAAAACAACTCAGCTAATCTGGTTCCCCTTCCCGGCAGGACAGTGCACCACAGCCCCAATAGCAGGAGGGCACCACACAACACCATTATAAAAAGAAAAATAAATTATTTTAAATGGTTACAGTTCCAGACTGTGTTCCTTTGCATATCTTTGAATGTAAGTCACCAGAAACATGGCCTATTAGCATAATATTAACATAAAAAGACAGGAAGAACTCTAATACCCAGCCTAGGATTTTAACATGACAAAACAGGAAAAAGCCACAATCCAAGCCAAAAATTGGCTCTACCAGTTTTTTGGTTCCACAGAGTATCTTTAAAAGACTACAATTAGTGGCCAGACAGTCCACACCAGAACAATGCCCAAGCTGCATGCCTGCCCCAAACTAGTGACATATGTATAGTCATCGGCCTCTGCACACATTCTGAGGCCTTTCACCGCCTCTGGCAATTGAGTCACCATGACACTTTTCCTACACAGCAGCCCAACCCTATTGTAGGCCACAGGCAGCGTCCAAAACCATCCTTACTAGTCACACAGAGAAAGAGCTCAAGGTCTCTTGGTCTCCCGAGAACATAGCACAAAATTCTTCCAAAATAACAGACAGTAGCATACCTCAATATCTTCAATGAGAAAATAAGAAAAACAACACAGTAGTGGAAGAAATCCTAAACCTAACAATGCTCATAGAAGAAACAGATTTTGCTCCGCAACAAAAAGAAATCTTCTGAATGCTCCTTGGAGTAATACATGATATGAGGGCAGCAACACAGAATAAGGATGCAATCATAGAAATCAACGAAGTCAATGATAGAGGAGATGAAGTCCACCGACAAAAAGGAATACAAGAACTAATAGATGCGGTAACAAGTAAAATACAAGATAGTGGACCTCACCAACATGCTAGAAGAGGTAAAGAATTGTACCAGCAATCTTGAGGACAATCAGGCAGACTTGAACAAATGGGAAAGAAGTCTACAGCTATGTTCATGTGGGAATTCCTGGAAGCAAACTTTCTCATCTTAATAAATGAAAATCAGACATTCATACAGGGAGCAGAGAAGATAACAATTAGACTAAACCCCAGAGAGAACTCACCAAGGCAAATAATAGTTAAACTGTTCAACTTTGAGGAAAAAGAGACAGTTTTAAAAGCAGCAAGAGAAAAATGGTAGTCGCGTATAATGGTGCTCAGGTAAGAATATGCTCAGACTTATCAGTAGATACCATGATGAGGAGTAGAGAGTAGACTAACATCTTCCGAATGCTGAATGAATAAAAGGCCAACCTGAGAATCCTCTGCCCTACTAACTTATCTATTAAGACATATGGTAAGGTAAGTGTCTTCCCAGATAAGGAAAAACCACAACAAAGAATGCACCATAAGGACCCTGCAGAAAATCTTTGCTGACTCACTGTGGTCAGAAGAACAACACGCGCCAAGTATAATCAGGAGATTGCGATACAGCTCAACTCTATCCAGAAGACAATGCATCAAGGAAAAATTACCAAGATAATTTTCCTTCAGAGGGAAAAGAAGCAAAGAATGAACACAACACACTGGTCTGAAGGGAGACAAGAAAACAGCCAACACACAAGGTATGACATGACAGCAACAATTCTCCAGATGATGGTAATCACTCTGAATGTCAGTAGTCTGAATGATTTCATTAAAAGCAGAACTTAGCAGACTGTCTTAGAAAACACAATCCACCAATTGCCTACAAGAGACACACCTTAAGCTCATAGACTAAAAAAAAAAAATTAGATTAAGAATAAAAGGCTAGTAGAAAATATACCAGGCAAATGGTAGCTTAAAGAAAAAAAAAAGCAGCGATTGCAATCCCAATCTCTGACAAAATTGACCTCAAAATGCAAACTATTACACAAACCAGTGAGCATAATAAATATATACTCACCTAACAGGAAAATCAGAGAAATTCATCATACACTGTTTAAAAGAGTGAAAGATGAAATCCCGGACTGAACTATTATAGTGTGTGACTTTAATACACCACTATCAGAACTAGATCCATGGGAAAAACGCTCAGCTAGGAGGCTACAGAGGTAAACACTACAATTAGGTGACTGGGCCTGATACACATTTATAGAGCTCTCCATCCAAATGCAAAAAAAAAAAAAAAACTACAAAAACATTCATTTCAAGTGCACATGACTCATTTTCAAAAATAGACCACATACTGGGACACAAGTCGAGCCTGAATAAATTCAAACACATAGAGATCACTCAGACATTTCTCTCAGACCACCACTTCAAAAAGCTGGAGATCAAAAGAAAGATGACCAGGAAAAAAAAGGCAAATCACTGCTGGATGAATGATCTTTTGCAACCTGAGGGGTATTGGCCCATATTAGAGAGAAAATTAGGAAGTGTCTAGAAACTAATGAGAATTAGGATACAGCATATCAAAACCTATAGGATACAGCAAAAGCAGTTATCAGAGGAAGTATGATAGCAATTAATGCATATATGAAAGAGGAAGAGACACTTATGACTGATACTCTATCACAAAACCTCCAACAGCTAGAACAAACAGAAAACCCCACCCCACCCCCAATAGCAAAAGAAAAGAAATTCCATAGTTTTCAGATCATAAGACACATCTAACTATAAGACACACTACGTTTTTAGAGCTGGAAAATAAGAAAAAAATATTCTGAACCATAGTACCAGCATACTAAAATTTTCTGGAATATCACACCTTTGGACCATAAGATGCTCACTTGTTCTTCCTCCACCCCCACATTTTGAGCAAAAAAGTGCATCCTATGGTCTGAAAAATGCTAAAATAAAAATTAGGGCAGAGTCAAATGAGTAGGAAGATAAGAGAACAATGCAAAATGCAAACATTGCAACAATTCAATGTAGGAAAAAAAGTTCTTTGAACGAATCAGCAGAATCAACAAATCTAAAAAAGGAAAGGAAGGAGCAAGCATCAGCAGCCAGGAAGAGGGATGAATCTGGAAAAATCTTAATGGATCCCAGCGACATGAAAAGGATAGTCACAAAGTAGTATGAACATCTGTATTCTAAGGAATTCCACAGTGTGGAGGACAAAGGCAAGTACCTGGAAAAATCAATCTCTCCTTAGATTATCCCAGATAGAGGTCATGAACCTCAACAGACCCATAGCAGAAGAAGAAACAAATATGGTTATCAAGAAACTGCCCATGAAAAAACTTTCAGACCAGACAGCTTCACAGAAGACTACTACCAAGCTCTCAGGGAAGAGATTACACTGATCCTCCACACATCATTCCAGGGCATAGAGAAATATGGCAAACTCCCAAACTCATTCTACAATGCCAGTAGAACTCTGATACCCAAACAAGGCAAAGCACCATAGGACTAGAGAACTACAGACTGATATCTCTAATGAACATAGATGTAAAAATCCTTAACAAAATTTTGACCAATAGAATACAAATGTATATAAAACATATCATCCATCATGATCAGGATGGATTCATTAAAGGAATGTAGGGATGGTCTGACATGTGAAGGTACATCAATATCATTCGCCACATTGATAAGGAAAAGGATAAGAATCATATGGTAATATCAATAGATGGAAAAAAAGGATTAAAATCACCCATAACCCATTCTTAATGAAGACACTCAAGAAGTTAGGGCTGGAATGGTAATTCCTCAAGTTAACACGAGCTATTTACAAACAGTCAATAGCCAACATTACAGTCAAAAGAGAAAGGACAAACACAATCCACCTGAAAAGAGGACAAGATAAGAATGCCCGTTGTCCCCACTTCTTTTCAACATCCTACTGGAAATCCTAGCTAGCAACATAAAGCAGCAGAAGGACATTAAAAAAAAGTATCCATCTGGGAAAAGAGAAGGTGAAACTATCACTATTTGCAATCTTATACATTGAAAAATTCAAAAGCTCCACAACAGGAGTCCTGGTAGAGATAGAGGAATATGGAAGAGTGACAGGATACAAGATCAACAAAAAGAAGTCTATTAGATTGATATTTACATTGGACAAAACCACGGAAGAGGAGATCAAGAAGGCCACACACTTCACAATAGCCAAGAACAAACTGAAATATCTCAGAATATATCTAATGACAGCAACAAAAAAATCAAACGACTTATACAAAGAAAACTACAGAACATTACTACATGGAACCCAAAGCAATATCCACAAATCGAAGAATATCCCATCCTTTGCATCAGAAGACTCAAGGAGTTCTCTGCTAAATTGGGGCTTCTCTCTCCATATGAAATTGTTGATCAATTTTCCAATTCTTTGAAGAAGGTTGTTGGCATATGAGTTGGGATAGCATTAAACTGATATAGTGCCCTGGGTAATATGGGCATCTTTATGATAATAAGAAGTAGGACAAAATTAAAGGGGGTGCCTCACCTGACTTTTAACACCTACTATAGAGCCACAGTGGTCAAAACAATGTGGTACTAGAATAATGGCAGTTACTCAGGCCAATGGAAAGAACAGAAAACTCAGAAATAAAACCATCAGCATAAAGACAACTGATCTTCAACAAGGGTTCAAAAATCATCAGGTGGGAGATGGATACCTTCTTTAACAAGTGATGCTGCAAACAATGGATATCTATCTGTACAAAAATGAAACAAGTCCCTTATCTCACTCCACCTGCAAGAACAAACTCAAGGTCTATCACAGACTAGAAGAAAACCCCAAAACTATTAGGATCATCAATGATGGACTCAGGAAAATCCTAAGAACCTTGTCATAGGGGATATAAAAGGCGACTGTAGTAGGAAAGGGTACATACAGAGATGAACCTGAAATCAACAAATATTATATACTAAGGATAAAACCACTGTGTGTGTCAAAAAATTTCACCAAGAAAGTCACAAGAGAATCCCCAGATTGGGAGAGGGTTTTTAGCAATGACACAACAGACAAAGGGTTTATTACTAAAATCTACAATACCCTCTGTGTTAGTCCGGGTAGACTAGAGGAACAAATTTCATAGACACACATATGGATATAAAGAAAGGGTTTATATACAAAAGGAATGGAACACTGAGAAAGCATCCCAACCCAGTCCAGTTCAAAGTCATAAGTCTGATATTAGTCCATATGCCCAATACCAGTCTATAATGTCTCCTTCTGACTCACGAAGTCACAGGCCAGTGGATGCAGAATCCTGGCACTGGCAGGGGTCTCCCCATGGTTCCTCACTTCCAGGGCTCAGATTTCATCAACAACATCCAGTGGTGGCAGAAGCAACTCACTGCTGGCCTTTCCAGCTTCAGAGGTCTGGCTCCATAAGGGCCAAGTTGTGTGGCTTCTCTGGCTTATCAGACGCTGCCACCTTGTCTTGCCCATGATTAATTGTCTCTAAGACTAACTTCCAACAGTTGGGGAGATAGCTTCTCATCTTTATGAGGGAAATATCGTGAGATTTCCCAGAAGTCTCAGGAGAAAGCCATGTCCACACAGAGGCCTCATTGGCTACTCAATGGCTATCTCCAGATTAACAGGCTAGACACCACCCCTACATCTCAGTCACGAAATTAACATAAGCACATGACCGCCACACCCTCCTAGTCTGCAAAAGGAAATAAAGAATTAACCCACCGAGGAAGTGGGAAAAAGACCTCAATAGGAGTGTCATTAGAAGGAGACCTGAATGGCCAATAAACATAGGAGAAAATGCTACTGATCACTAACTGTAAGAGAAATGCAAATTAAAACAAGTATGAGATACTACCTAACACCCTTGAAGATAGCCCAAATCAGAGAGCATCCAAAGTTGGAGGGGATGTGGTAAGATAGGAACTCTCCTCCATTGCTAGTGATCATACAGATATATATAGCCACTGTGGAAAGCCATGTGGCAGTATTTAAGGGAAATGGAAATTGGGTTACATTATGACCCAGCAATCCTTCTTGTTGAGCATATACCTAAAAGAGGTAATAAATAGACCAAGACCAGTTGTCTGTGCACCAGTGTTTATTGAGATTCAATTTACAATTGCAAGGAATTGGAAACAACTTAAATTTCCATCAGTAGATGAGTGGAGTGGTAAACTCTGGCACATATGCACAATGGAGTCCTGTATATCAGTAATAAGCCCTGATGATCACATGAAGTACATCATCTCATGGGAAGAGTTGGAGGACATTATTCTATGCAAAGTTAGCCAATCACAAAAGGACAAGTACAACATGAGTCCACTGAGGTAAATATAATCAGAATAGTAGGTATAGAAAAAAGGCACTTATCTCATACTTTATGCGCTGAGGTTTAGGCAATCGGGTGGGGGACAGACCAAACCCAAGGATGTATATGTCATTCCAACACAAAGAACACTGAAAAGGGTGGGGGAGAAGGAGAAAGGGGAAAAACTTTTTAAAGGGATATGATGACATTGGGGGAGTAGAGCACTAACCCACCAAGGGGGAGGGTATTGTTAATGTCTCCAAAAAAATAAGAGTGTGAGTGCAGAACCAAACCTGGAGGGCAACAAAACCACATAGAGCAACTCATGAACAGAGAGGTCAATAGGGCCAGCCCCAATCAGCTCCAAACTGACCCCTCCACACACACACCTTCCCAACTAGAATATTTGCTACAGAGGACAACACTAAACCTACAGGTTGGGGAAAGGGACTGGTCTGCCAGGCCCATACACAAGCAAACCAAGAAGGAAAAAGAGAATGAGGGAACAGACTCCATAATGGCAACCCAAGCCCTGAGTATGATGGACCTGCATGGAGCTGCTAAGGCACAGAGGGGACTGTAGGACTGTGAACAGCATGAGCCATGATGTCCCCTTGCTACAGCATACCCTGACAGAGGACAATACTGGAGACACACAGTGGGGTGGCAAATCTGGTCTGACCGTCTCCTCAATAGGTAGAACCAGGAAGGGAACATGACACATCAGCAAGAGGAGCAAAGCCAGGCCACAAAACTCCAGAAAATCCCCCCAAATAGACTTCAGGTTAAGAGGGGCAGTTCCTGGAACGCCCCAGGTGGGGAGATAGTCATAAGGATCAATGGATTCATCTGGAATTCTGCTTGTTTTTCCTTTCTTTCTTTTCTCTCTTTTTCCTCAATCTTTTACTTTCTTTTCATTTTGTCTCTTTTTTTGTTGCTTTGCCTACCAATATAAAATTGGCATTGGAAACAAGGCCAAAGAGAAAGCAATGGAACCAATGGCTCTGGAGGAACTTGGAGAGAGAAAGAAGTAAGGTAAAAGAGTGGTGAAAAAGTAACACCACAGACAGGGGAACAAGTAGGGAATTCAAAGCTACAATGAGGAGGGCGTCGAGATCCCAGCGGTGTTGGAACCAAAGCAATCTAGCTGAGAGGAATTACTAAGAGGCAGAAGAAGGTGAGAATGATGGTAGGATAGGAGGAATGTAAAAGGAAACAGAGGAAAGATCTAGGAAAGAAAGCTATGGGTACAGGTATAGACATAAGTGTGCACTTAGGTAAATATATTATTTCATAAGGAAAGAGCTATTGACCTATGTACATATATTTACAGGATAACACATTGAGGAAATGGACAGACTTGGGGACTCTGCTCAAGCCTTCCCTCAATACAAGAACACTTTAACAACCTAGCATTCTGTGATACTCACTCTCCCAACATGAATGCTGAAGACAAAATGGGCGCACAAGCAAACATGGTGAAAAAAGCAGATGGTTCCCAGCTATCAATAGATACATCATCTGGGATCTTAAAGGTTTGAAGTTAAACAAGAGACCACATAGCAGAGAAGCAGGGAAGAAGCACGCCAGCCTGTGCAATCATGAGCTATGGAGAGAATAGGCATCAGAGAACCCAAACAACCAAACAAAAAACATATTGTTGAGAAAGAGAGGCATCAGAACAGAGACTCCAAACCCATCTGTAGATAATAGGCCATCCCCTCACAAAAGGGTCACAAGAAGTTGATGAGTTAACCAGGGCATCGGATAGCAGTGATGAAGCACAATATCTCTCTGCTTCTTTGAGGCTTCCTCACTGCACCACTTTTATGACCCCAGCCCTGCCTTTCATTTCTGGCTAGACCAAAGCATGTACACTGGTACAGACAAAAGCTCACAACACACAACCTCCAGGACAGATAAACCCTCAGGAACAGAAATGGGAATAATAATACTAGGAGGGTAGGGAGAAGGTGAGAGGTGGGGTGGGGTTGAAGGAGGAAGTTATTACAATGATCAATCCATTAACACCACCCCTCCCCTGCCCCAGAGGGATGAACAACAGAAATGAGGGTGAAGGGAGACAGTGGTTGGTGTAAGATATAAAAACAATAGTAACATAATTTATCAAAGGGGTAATGGGGCAAGGGCGAAGGGAGGAAAAAAGAAGACCTGATACAAAGGGCTCAAATAGAAAGAAAATGTTTAGAAAATTATGATGACAATATATGTAAAAATATGTTTGATGCAATTGATGTATAGAATAGTTTAAGTGCTATAATAGCCTGCAATAAAATTATTTAAAAATAAAATATTTATAAATTGGATGTACCATGACAATCACATTTTCCTTTTAGTTTACTAAGGCACTTTTAGTTCTCTCTTTGACCACATAAGAGCATACCAGCAAGATGACAACATGTGTAAAAATGTGCTTAATACAAAGGATGTATTGAATAATAAAAGAGGTGTAAGAGGCCACAATAAAATTACTGGAAAAAAAAAAAGAACATACCAGCAACATTAAAGTCACATGACACATGTATTATCCAGTCTTGCCCTGAACAAAAATGAACGAAACCAAGTCTTCAAATTGGGCATGCCCAAGCAAGAGTAGCATGGCCGATGCCATCGTTCTTGCACCCTTGAGTATCAGCAGTAGTCATGTGAACTGCGAAGATGTAGCATCAAAGGACCCCAAGTGGGAGCCGAAGTGGAATTTCAAGATGAGAAACACTTGTGGAGATCTGGGAAGAGCCTCCCAGAAAACATCATGCAGGACACAAAATTATCTCTAACTGCTTTATAAGTACAATTGTACTTATTGTATTTTATTTTTAACAATTTTTGAACATAAAATTCACATGTTATATATTTCAATAGTTCAGTCATATTCAAAAGAATTGTGTAATCATCAATGCTAGCAATCTTAGGACATTTCTTCTTCCTTGTTCTGTTGTTAAGCTCCCCATTACCCAGCAACCCCCACTATGCTGTTTCTATTTTCTATGGAAATCCTTTTAAAAATTAATCATTTTATAAATTTTATTTATTTTCATTTATTCAAAGCTGCTTGCTATAATGACATAAATTTAAAGAATATGACTAGTGCTCAGAAATGAAAGATTAAAAACAGAAGATTTATGAAATGCTAAAGAAAATTCCAAAATTAACGTCTTTTAAAAAATATAATGAATCTGAAAAGATTTCTTTCATTTAATGCTTGAGTTTAAGAGTGCAAATCCGTAGTACTGGTAGTGCTGAAATTTATCACTTACAGCAGGGGTGCTCACACTTTTTCAGCATGCGAGCTACTTATAAAATGAGCAAGTCAAAATGACCTATACCAACTACAAAAATGCAAAAGATTTATTTACTTATTACATTTTTTCATAAATGCATTGAGAATTCATTATATGTATAATATATGTTTACGTACCTGGCATAACCGCATGAGTCCATATTGCACAACACAACACAATCAACTATGTACATTTTTTGTCGCTACTAGAGATCACTCTGATGACTTGCAATGAATGGAATGAGCCAGTGATACATAGTCCGGACAGTAGCTGCTGACAGCCAGCCTCAAGCACACTTCCAAATGATCATCAGTCAAGGAGGAACGGTACCTGGACTTCATGATCTTTATGTCGGAAAAGCATAAATAAGTACTGCTGGATAATGCAGTCAAGGAGGTAGTACATTTGCCCATGTTTAGGTATCTTCCCTCTGTGAGTAAGTTCCAGAACTGTTCATGCACTCAGGACTTCAGCTGAATGTCGTCCTGTACCAAAATCTCCTGTTCTGTATGAAAGTGATATATTTTTGTCTTTTTACTTGGTCCCTGTGGCAGTCATGTGCTTAAGTTAATTTTATGATTGAAATGTAGGGATGGAATCTAGCCTGTTAATCTGAAGAGAGCCACTCTATGTGGGCATGGCTTTCACCTGAGACTCCTGGGAAATCTCACGATATTTCCTTCGTGAAGATGAGAAGCTATCTCCCCCAGTTGTTGGGAGTTAGTCTCAGAGACAATTAATCATGGACAAGACAAGCTGGCAGCATTCAGAAGCTGGAGGAGCTGTCGGAGGGACCACACAGCTTTGCCCTGATGGAGCCAGACCTCTGAAGCTGGAGTGGCCAGATGGAGACCTCTGCCAGCGATGAGTTGCTTCTGCTGTTGATGGACCCTGAGCCCTGGAGGCGAGGTGCACTGCCAGCACTGGGATTCTGCACCCACTGACCTGTGACTTTGTGAGTCGGAAGGAGACTTTATAGATTGATTTCGGGCATATGGATTAATATCGGACTTATGAATTTGGACTGGACTGGGCTGGGATGCTTTTTCCATGTCCCATTCCTTTTGAATATAAACCCTTTCCTTATATCGATATGCGTGTCCTTGAATTTGTTCCTCTAGTCTACCTGGACTAACACAGTCCTGCTCCCCAACTCATTTTAAGAGAAAAAAAAAGGTCTAAAAATTGGCTATAACTTAGCTTGTCAGTTTTGCTGCACTTAGTGCAGTTGTTTGTGCATGTGTTTGACACCTAAGCTTGCATCTGTTTGGCTGCACTGTTTGTGAATTACGTGATGGACTTGTTGATAGGCTTATGTCTATTTTCTTAATGCCATTCAATCTACCCACACTACATTTGCAATTGGCTAGTAGATCACGATCAAAGTATCGAGCATCCCTGACTTTCAACTATACAAAAATAATAGACCATGTTTCCAATACTGCATCAATTTCCTTGTTTTAGTAGAAAATTAATAATATTGTAGAAATTGAAAGTATTTTAGCATCTGACAATTTTTAAATTGTCCCATCTGAATGAATACACCTCCAGCTCTGTGATTGTTGTCAACACACAGTCAGCCAGATTTGAGCATTGTTGTGATGGTAATTTCTGAATTGTAAACAAGCAAGATTCTGTAGCCAGAATATAGTTCTAGGCTGTAAAGCTAAAAAAAATTATGGTGACTAGCTACCATTATCTCTATCAATTGACTCTGTATATTGTTTGCTAGCAAACTCTTCAGTCCTATATTGTTTAATTGTCATTTTGCTACTGACTTTAGCGATTAATACTACTCAAATATAATGGATAAAAATAAAAGCAGTTCAATGAACTGTTTTACAATACATTTCCCATACAAAAGCAATGATAAATCATGAAGTAGAAACAAATCACTGATGAACATTAGCTTTGGAAAATTATTTTTAACAATTACTGAACATGAACCATCTTCTCGAGGAAGTACATTGGTCCCCACAAAATGGAAGTTGAGAGATGGCCACTGAATCTGTCCCTCAGTTTGATCCATTCTTTGCAGTTTACATCTCAAAATAGGGAAACACAGAAGACGGCAACTCATCAACTATATGGGAAGAATCAACTAAGTGATAAAGTGAAATCAGCTACTTTCAAAGAAATAAGTGTAGCTTGAAATTTTAGCTTGTCTACAAATTCCATAACTGCTTTTATACAGTTCAGCTAACAATCATACACACATATGCATACATATAAATTGTTTATAAATATATATACATATGTGTGTATATATACATATACACAGATGCATGCGTCGTCACATGTATTAGATTAAAAATCCAGTGAAAGAATAAAAATCAAGTATTCAATTTATGTGAAAATTAATTTTGTAAGTGCAGAAGTTAGTCCTATGGTAACGCTGTCAATATGTCATGTATATAAATAAATAGAACAGAAATTTTTAGAACATAATAAGTGTGCCATTTTCATATTGTGTGCTGTGTTCACTCAACCCTGTAGACTATAGCACAGTAGACTGTTGTTTGGAAGTAGACCTTTTTTCTAGTGTTTAATTACTCTACACATTATTTGTTGCCTCCACTTACTAATACGTAGTTCTTAAAACATTTTGGCAACAATCAAGTATTAATTTTTTGTCCTAATAGACACCGTTAAACACATGCAGTAACAATAGGAATATATCTGGAATCTTAACTCAGAGATTAGTTGTCTCAGAAAATATTGTGGAATACTAGGCTCCAAAGGGAAATACTAAAAAAGAAACTGCAATTGGCAACAATAAGATGCACACACGAGAGTTAGTAATTATGTTGCTATGTGGAATAATATATTGGTGAGTTTTCCGGTTTGCTAAGCACAGAAGAAACAGCGGCATAGAGATTCTGTTTGACAGGATTGAACGATGGAATGATATGACAAATGTATTATCTCCCAAGTTACAGCCAATTAAAAGTGTATTTGGAGCTCACACTAAATCCTAGCTCCAACATAAGAATAATTAATTCTCACTTTATGCTCCTGCTTGATACTCACCCTGAGGAAGGGAACACAGAAGATATGGGTGCTAAAGTAAAATGTGACGAAGAATTTTAGGTGGTGGCTACCTATCAGCTATAGAAGCATCTGGGAACTTGTCTCCAAACCAGCAGCCATCTAAGTGAGATGTCAACTAAGTCCACACGGAATAAGCACACCATCATCAGTCACTGTGGGACTGGAATCCATGTAACCTGAAGTTGAAGGAAGGATCCATATCAGAGCCTAAATTGTGAGAATCTAGTTTGCAGAACCTGTGTTATGTCTTTTCATTTTTTTGGTATATGAAACGCAGACGTGACGAACCCATAGGGACAGCAAGTTGAATAAGGGTTTCTGGAGGAGGGGAGTACAGTGGTAGTGGTGGTAGGATAAAAGGGAGATGATGTCAAGGAAACCATGTAGAAAAAAACTGTTTGGAAACTGGTAGTGGTAATGGTTGTACTTTTCTACTTAAAATGACTAAAATGTGGAATGATATAATGTATGTATTAAATATCAATTAATATTTTTTTAAAGAACTGATGCAAGGGTTAATAGGGAAGATAGGAATGGTGGCTGGGAAGGTTTTGGGGAGAAGACAAAGTATGGGGAGGGGGAGGGAACACTCTAGAACTGATGGTGTTGACACAACTCATTCTAAAGGCAATTTAACCATGTGGGTGGGGGTGTTCTAAAATTGATGTGCTAATGATTGTACAGCATTTATTTATATTATTGAACTATTGAATAGGATGATATGTGGATTAAATGCCAACAAAGCTTAAATAATAATAATAATAATAATACATTTTTAGCAATGAATCAGACCTTTAAAGACATAGATTTCTGCCATCATTAGGAGGGTATTTATATAATTCAAGAGAAATATTTGAAAATGTAACTAAACAAATACTACCACATATTGACTGACAAACAGGTCACTATTTCAGAACTTTGGAAATGCCATTGCAAGCCAGAGATCAATTTCACATAGATACACTCTGTACCAATAAATTTCACATAGTTACACTCTGTACCCCTTTATTACACTTGAATCTTGAATGAAAAGCCCAAAGGTATACAAAAGCCTTTCAAATGAACTTTCCTTCCTAAATAATCTGGATATGCCTGATAAAGAATACATGACATTCTACAGATGCAAGAGAAAACGTCCTTGCGCTTTCTGTCTGTCTGCTTCTGGCAGCCATGATTGAATAGGGGAATACAGTAAAAAAAGAAAGAAAGAATGCATGATACAACTAATAAATTAATGCAGGTTTATTCTTATGACATAGAGACAAGCTTTATGAAGAAGAATAGTGATATCACTCCTGCATAAGATTTACATTTACATCTTCAAGAAAAGACAAATTTTACTCAGGTGAGGATGTATTACTCTATAATGGAAGACTAAATACAATGCATATTTCCCAAAACTGAGATTGTTTTTCTCATATTCCTAACATCAATAATTATAAATGGCACAACAGAAATGATTTTTATGCCTAATGAGGCTCAAAAAACTTTAGTGTACAAAAATGATTCAAGGAAGACCCAACTCAGTATCGTAGTTATGCAGAGAAGAAGATACTGTGTGGCAGTATAAATGTGATGAAATTGTTGGAAAATATAAAGAGCAAAGATAAGAAATATTTTAAATATCATAGCAGATGTGAAAGATTTATCAAAAATTTAGATGCAGTAATATTTTTGCAAGAAATTTTCTGATCACCAAATTCTCTTTTATGACATCTTTTTTCCTTATTTTTAATTAGTGAACTTATTATGAAATAAGCATCTAAATTCAAGTATAAGCTGTCAAAAACAAAATTGATGAAAGTTGATATTTTGTTGTGAATTATCAAAAGAATGTTACATTATTATTGAAACAACTAAGGCCACTAACTTCTTTTCTTTGTTGTAGAATATGTTAGGTATGCAGTTAAAATCTTGGTGCCCTATATCCACTCATTTTTTTTATAGTCAGATCATCTTTTTCTACTAAAATAGCTTACACCACTTTTCAGTTCCATAGCTAATACTATAGTAACAGTTTTTAAGTTACATCATAGATAGCTAATACACATACATATCATAGATCCAAAAGTTGCCAAATATATTTCAACAAAATCATAGAAACTTTTATTAAATAAAAACAACCAAACTGTGAAGCTACAGCTTCTCAATATATGTATCTTCCATCTATGACTACACACTTCTGGGCACAGTTTTTCCACTTTTTAGCCCTTTCCCAAAGAATTCTATGCTCTTCAATTTACCCCATGTTAAAATGGCAATTTTGACATCTTCAAGGGCCTGGGATAGTGCTCCTTTGAAATGTATTCTTTGAGGTTGGGGAAGAAAGGCGATCAGAGGAGGCACAATCAGGCCAATGATGTGGACAGGGAAGAATTCCTAACAAAATGCTCACAGGACAGCTCTTGTTGTGATGGAAATAAAAGTTCCTTCTCTCAAAGTGCTTGGCCTTTTACTCGCCAACACAGTTTCCAGTCTTTATCTTGTGCTACTCAAAAAAGTCTTCCAAAATTACGCCTTTAAAATCTCCCCAAGCAGTTGCCATAAGCTTCTGAGCCATCCTAATGATTCATCTCTTGTGGTTGCTGCTTTGGAGTCATTTTGCCTTTTTCTCATTCACTTCCAAACTTCTATTTCGAAAGTAGCTTTTACTCTATGAAAACATGGTTCTCAAGAATCCTTCTCTTTATTTTGTAGACACACATACGTGGACACGTATTTTTCCTTTCCTTGATTAATTTTAGCAAAAGTTTGTCTTTTTTACCTATTTTTTTCAGAGTTTCAGTTCTTGGACTTTTGATCATTCTGTGTTCTAATTTAATGCTTTCTTTTCTTCTTTTCTCTTCACATTGGGTTTTGTATTTACCTATTTTTAATCAGTGAATTTACTTTTGTTCTCTTTATTGTGCTAAATATACATGTAACAAAATAGTTGCCACTTAGATATTCTTCAAATGTTCAATTGAGTAATACTTATTATGCTTCTCATGCTGCTCAGTTTCATCACAGAAGGAGCTCAATAAAAGGCATTGGGGTTTCCTGACTAAATATTTGGTTATATTGCTACACAATTTGTAAAGTTGTTCTTGTTGTTGTTACTTTCTAAATAGTTTATCATCTCTCATTTGACTTTTTTTTTCTATGATTAATTTGGGAGATTTGGGTTTCAGCATCTTGAAATTTAAAAACAAATGTATACACCCTTTTAAGTAGTAACAAATTATTTTACTATTGAATTATATTTTCCCAGAAGATGTAGCTGTTATAGTCATGTGCTTATGTTAATTTGATAATTGAAATGTAGGGGTGGAGTCTAGCCTGTTAATCTGGAGATAGCCATTGAGTAGTCAATGAGACCTCCATGTGGGCGTGGCTTTCTCCTGAGACTCCTGGAAAATCTCGTGATATTTCCCTCATGAAGATGAGACTCTATCTCCCCAGTTATTGAGAGTTAGTCTCAGAGATGATGAATCACAGACAAGACAAGATGGCAGTGTCTGAGAAGCTGGAGGAGCCGGAGGAGAAACCACACAGCCTTTCCCTGATGGAGCCAGACCTCTGAAGCTGGGGCAGCCACATGGAGACCCCTGCCGGCAATGAGTTGCTTCTGCCACCACGGGATGCTGTTGATGGACCCTGAGCCCTGGAAGTGAGGAGCAATGGGGAGTCCCCTGCCAGTGCAGGGACTCTGCACCCACTGACCTGTGACTTAGTGAGTCGGAAGGAGACTTTATAGACTGATTTCAGGCATATGGGTTAATATTGGACTTATGACTTTGAACTGGACTGGGCTGGGATGCTTTCTCAATGTCCTGTTCCTCTTGTATATAAACCTTTCCTTTATATCCATATGCAGGTCTAGAAAATTTGTTTCTCTAGTCTACCCAGACTAACACAGTGGCCTAGCTAAATTTTATTTCTTATGAAGTAGATTAATAAATATCCACTCAAATTTATAAATGTTTCATAAAAATATTGAAAAAACACCTCGTGGCCACACTGGCTGGTGTACTTCTTCTGTGTGGGCATGGTCACCTCGCAGCTAGATGACCTTTTGCTTACCTTCAGACTTTTAAGGCCCCAGATGCTATATCCTTTGATAGATGGACACCATAAGTTTTCTTCACCACACTTGCTTATATACCCATTTTACTTCAGTGTTCTTATTGGGCCAGTAAGTACCATGGAATACTAGATATGTAGAAAAAAGTGTCCTTGCTGTGAGGGAACAATGAGTGAGGGCCCAAGGTCCACTTGCTACCCCTGTACTGAACCTATAAATATATATTCTTAGAATTCTTACAATTATATTTATGTATGTACATGCCTGTGTTTAGACCTCTGCAAGTGCCCTTGCCTTCTAGTTCTTTCCTCTATTTCCTTCTCTCTTCCTCCTGTCCCACCATCATGTTCCACCTTCATTGGTGTTTCAGTACTTCCTCTCAGTTACATTACCCTTGCTTAAATCCTACCAGGCCTCCCACACCTGTCACCGATTCTGCGTTACTTGTTGTCTGTCCCTCTACCCCCCATCCATGAGCCTGTCATGCCCCCTTTCTTCCCACCCCCTTCCCTGTGCCCCCAGGAACCGTCGGACCTGTTATTTTCTCCTTCTGATTGTCTAACCAGATGAGCTCCCTTCATGATTCAGTTGATTTTGCGGGGGTCAGTCCTCATTGTTTCCCCCCATGTGGCCCCCAAAATGTTCTCTTACACTGTCTGCTTCAGTGAGGAGACAGGGTGACATGTCTTATTGTTGTTTGCCTAGTCCTCCTGTCTGTGATCTATTAGGTGTCCACAGGGAACCAGCTCTTTCCCTTCCTCATTCTTGCTTTCTCCCTGTGGGTGTGCATGCTGGACCCTCCCGCAACCTGTTCTCTGGCTTCCAGGGGGTCAATCTGGCTCTGGTTGTGTCTGGCCCTGTAGTTCTCTCTTCTCATGCATCCTTCCATGTGCTCATGCTGTCTTCATGGTTGGGTGCTTCAAGGTAGAATCTGCATGGCCACTGTGGCTTCTCCCCTCCCTGGGTGGGTTAGTGTTCTGTTCCCTCTGTTACCCTTCCACTTTTAAAAGACAAATGGGTACAGAGACAAACCAAGTGGAGGAAACGGATGGTGCCCAGCTACCAAATGATGAAGCATCTAGGATCTTAAAGGCTTGAAGATAAATGAGTGGCCCTTTAGCGCAGAAAAAGCAAAACCCACATGGAAGAAGCACACCAGCCTGTGTGATCAAGAGGGCTTGAAGGGAGCAGGTATCAAGCATCAAAGAACAAGAATCACATCACGACAAATGAAGGGGAGAGCAGGGCGGGGACCCAAGGCCCACTTGTGGACAATTGGACACCCTCTTGCAGGGGAGTCGCAGGGAGGAGACAGGCCAGTCAAGGTGTGATGAGGTAGCAATGAAGCATACAAATTTCCTCTAGTTCCTGAAGACTTCCTCCCACCCAAATATCATGGTCCCAACTCTACCCTACAAATCCAGCTGGACTGGAGAAGGTTCACTGGTAGTGATGGGACAACCCAAGACAGGTGAACCCCTTGGGGCCAGTGGCAAGACTGGAGTTACCAGGTGGGTGGAGAGGTGGGGGAGAGAGACAGAGCTAACTACAAGGATCTACACATAACCTCCTATCTGGAGGACAAAGAGCAGAAGAGTGGGTGGGGGGAGATATCAGGCAGTCTAAGATATGACAGAACAATAATAATTTATAAAGTATTGAGGGTTGCTGGGGGAGGGCGGAGCAGGGACAGAGGGGAAAGGATGGGAAGCTGATATCAAGGGCTCAAGTGGAAGAGCAGCTATTTGGAGAATAATGACAGCAGCAGGCATGTGAAGGTGCTTGGCACAGCATATGTATTTATGTATTATTAAAAATGATGTAATGTTTTTAATAACTAATAATAATTTAAAAAGAGTGTAGGGGTGGAGTCTAGCCTGTCACTCTGGAGATAGCCAATGAGACCTGTGTGGACATGGCCTTCTCCTGAGGAGTCTGGGAAATGTGGCAATTCCTTCTTGGAGGTGGGAGACACTGTCTTTTTCAGTTCACTTCTTTGGAGGCTTTCTACTGACAACACTCACTGCCTGAGAGGCTTGACTGACAAGGCTGGCTCCCTGCAAGACACCCCTGAGGAGAAGCCACATAGACCTACCCTGAAGCAGCAAGAAACCTGGACCTAGAGAAGCCACGTGGAGATGCCTGCCAGTGCTGAGATGCTTACAACACCATTAGGTCCGAGGACTTTCCATCCACTGGCATGCGATCATCCTACTTTTGACATCATTGCATGTTTTTCATGAGTGTGAAGGCCTATCGGACTTATGACCTTGGTTTGGACTGAGATGTTTTCTGAATATACAATTACCCTTTATATAAAACGTTCTCTTATATACATATGCATGCTTATGAATTTGTATCTCTAGTCTACCCTGACTAACACTTTAGGGATGGAGTGTTTAAGACCGTGTGCATATTTGTGTATCAACTTACTTTACACCTAAATTCTATGCTACTAATTTCCTAAGAATAGAGATAGTATTTTCAATAAAAAGAATATAAATACTGAAAACATATTTTTGAGTATCATATAAATTCATTACCATGGTTCATTTTGTTTGAGGACTTTTTTTCTTTCCTTTTTGTGTGGCATCCATCTGGAGAAATACTCTTTGTACGTGGCTTTTAAGTGAGGCATGCTCCACACACACATTTCCTCTTCCTTATCCCTCTCCCCTCTAGGGCAACGCAGGTCCAAGCTGAGACCATTATTCGTGGAGCTCTTCTTGGTAGAAATCTTGGGAGCATGAGGTGCTTCTCCTTCCACTAGAGTTGCCCACCTGGTAGCATGTAAGGAAAGACAGCATGTGCTCATCTCTGTGGCCATCGTGTGGGAATTTTCAGAGAACAGTTTTTCAACCAGCAGCAGAATAGAGAGATTGTAATTCACAGGGTACCATGAACCTTGATTTCAGCTTCATCTGATGCTAGAAAGAGTAGGACAAAGTACAAAGAGGTAATCCTATCACCACCACCACCCCCAACTCCCCCCCAAAATAGGAAAAAGTCCACTAGGTGGAACTTTTGCAGTACAGATTTTTCCCACTGGAGAAAACACTCTGAGTTGGTGCACCAGTGTCATTGCTTGGGAAATTTATCTCTGGTCACTGTGAATTTTTTCACGAAAGTAGTCTTGCTCGAACCTCATTTTTGTGATGGCTGATATAAGAGAACAGTGTATGGCTATCAAGTTTTGTTTCCTCTTAAAGAGAAAATGCTCCAGAGACTGTTGTGATGTTGAACACAGCTAACAACGAGAGTGTTATGGGGGGAAACTCAAGTGTATGAGTGGTTTTTCTCATTTCAAAAAAGGTGAAATGTCGATTGATGACAAACCTTATTCTGGATGAAAATGTCCACTTGTAGTGTCTTTGGAGTTTGTTGCACCAGGTCAGACTATTAATCAAGCTTTCTCTTTAGAAGCTCTGAAAAGATTGTTTAACAATCTTTTGCCACAAAAGAAAGTGCACAACAAAAAAAGGCCTGATTTGTGGCAGACAAGGGACTGATTTTGCTACCGTGACGATATATCTGCTCACGCAGCCACCTCAGTGCTCCAGTTTTGGGCAAAACCCAGCAGGCCTTTCTAGCTTCACACACCTGACTCACTTGATTCTGTTCCATGTGACTTCTTTTTTACTTCTCAAATGAAAAGGGACATGAAAGGACAGTGATTTGATGACATAGAAAAGGTAAAGAAAACAATGAGGGAGGTTCTATCAGCCATCAATATGAATGAGTTTGAAAAATGTTTCCATGAATGGAATCGCAGATTTGGCAAATGTATTAGTGTATTGGAGAATACTTTGAAGATGGTAAGACTTTAAATATTTTATAATATTTAAAAACTAGACTTGGAAAAAAAGTCTGTTTTTTCCCCCTTTGGTACCTCCTCATATATAGGACAAAGTAGAACTTCCCCAAAGGGTTTCCAAGACAGAAATCTTTATGGAATCAGACTACCACATCTGTCTTCCGTGAAGTGGCTAGTGGGTTCAAACCACAGCTCTTTCAGCGAAGATCTGAGAATGAAACCACTGCATCACCAGGGAATCATGTTTCCTTCATT
>PVJH01030537.1:0-24679 GCA_004026705.1 Nesogale talazaci
TATGACCTTAAGTGCATGATTTAAAACAATCTGTGCTTCCATTATCTCACGTGCATAATCACAATAATGCTTATCTCAGACTTGTTGAGAGAATTAAATCAATACAAATACATGCCAGCTGCCTAAAACAGTGCCTGGCGCATATAATTGTCATTCAGTGCAGGTGGGATACTATTATCACTCAGTGACTCTAGGTCCGCTATGAGCTGGCATTGACTCCATGGCAGGGATGCATAAAGGACCCAGAATGCATTTGCAGCATCCCCACATGGATGAACCTCTCCAACCCAAGTTGAGGGGTGTGAATAGATTGGTTATCGGAAAGAGAGCATTGTAAAGGTGACTCAAAAGGCTTGCTAAATCGTAACTAGCTCAAAATGTAATATCAATTGATCTCCCTTTTTTACTCATTTTAAAGCTGTTTAGTTGTGTGTGTGTGTGTGTATGTGTGCGCGCACGCGCACTTTTTTAATGAAGGAGAAATACAGAAGTATATGAAATCCAGGATAGGCAAATCTATAGACTCATTTGGTGGATTAATGGTTCCTTGGGGGTATGGCAGCGGAGATTGGGGGACAGGCAGGGAAGCTAATCATGATGAATACCAGAATGAAGAATATATTCTACAACTGATTGTGGTGGTGATTGTACAACCATTCTTGATGTGACTGAACTATTGAATTGTACAATATGTGAGTTAAATGCCAATTAGCGTTGTAATAAAGTAAATGCATATGTATCGATACAGAATGATGTTTTAACAATTCAAGTTGTTGCATAGAGATTAGGTGGTCACTTGGAAGGCAGCTGATAGCTGCCTGAGTGAGCAAATGAATTGATGTCATCTAATCTTTCCCATTGATTTCATGTATTCAAATAAGGGCATTCCGAATTACTATTCTCTATTTCAACTAGTAGACATGTTCCTGGTAGTAAATGATTTACTAAATGCTCAGTGGACCTTACCTTGTTAGTTGAAGATGCCAGTTTCATAGATACATAAAATCATATGTCTTACATTTGGACATAATTAGATATTTCATTTGTGTTTAACCAGATACCGAGGAAAGCTTTGTTTTCCATACACAGTGAAAACAAAGAACTTACAGTGTTAAGTAGCCTTCGTCCCAAAATGTGAGATGAGGGAGTTTAAATTCACAGTCAAAACTTTGACATGCATTTTCTTAAACATTTCTTTGTCATTAGCGAACTAATTGCACTCTAATTGAGTCTGCGATGAGCACTAGAACCAGCTAGGATATATAGATTTTTTTCCCCTTCAAAATCCATGCTCTGAATGAGAACGCTGATAAAATGTGTACTGTGTGTGCTCTCAGAATACATAAAACTATCAAAGGAGATTTAGAAGGAAGCATTGGCCCATTTGACTGAGAATTCGGCCAGGCTGATCTGCTCAATGGTCATAGAATAACAGCAACTACGTTAAACACCAGAATGGTCAGTGCAATTAATGCAATTAAAGTAATTAGTCCTGGCAGCTGTAAGGTCAAATAGAGGTAGCTTTGTAACAACAATCTGCCACTGCAAAATTACTGACATTTCCAACTAAATTATATTCTCTAAATTGTTGCCTTAATGCTAAATAAATAAAGTTATGCTAATGGAGGGCCTGATTACAGATTGAAATTAGCACAATTGCTTGTTATACAGTCTGCTAGGGTTAACATTTTTTAAAAACATAATTAATGGCCTTTGCTTACTGTCTCTGGTTATAGATCTTGTAGCTCATTTGCATTCTTTTGCAATATGCTGACCGTGCTAAACGTCTAAGAAGAAAGATCTCATCTACGGGCGGAAAATGCGTTTTTCATCGTCATCAAGCTAAAACTCGTTATGGTTTCTGTGCCACGTTAATAACAAGGATGGCCAGAAGGAGACTGGATAAGAGTGAGGCCGGCATCCGTTTTTCTTTTCCGGCTCCTGATGCAAGCCTTTTCTGGAGTCAATGTGAAATGTAATTGCTCTTTTGACCTCTATCTTCTCTCTCCCCAGGTCTGAGGAAGAGCGACACTGGTTGATTATGGCAGGAATGAAAGGCACTCTGACCTTGTCGACCAAACGCCTCGCTGCTTTCAATGTCGCCCATTATACTGAAGGCAGGCTACTCCTGGAGAGAAGCGAGATCTACGGAGCACGGCTCTCTGGGCAAACTGCCCAGAAAAGGCTTCAGCAGCAGCAGTTCAGATATGGTCAAACAGTGCAGGCAGCGAAGGAAACAGCAAGGGGAAGGAAGAAGGGAAACACACACACACACACACACACACACACACACACACAAAACACCAGAGCACGTACATCAAAATGTTGTTAGCACCCTGTCTAAAGACCGTTTTGGAATCTAAGCTATAGATCACCTTTGCTAGTAACTACCCCAGGCCATCCTCCTACCCTGAAGAACAGCCTGGAATCTTTGTGGAGGGAGGGAGCCATAATAAATACACCTGGAGAGCTGTTGATTTCCTAAAATAGTCAGGGAGTCCCTCATTGAAAAGACTTTGTGATAATACCCCTATATAAATATGAATGGAATATGATTTTTGTAGCAGAAAGGAGGTTGGGGCTATTGAGTTACAACAATTGTTCTAGATTATAAATTATTCACCACAAACCTGGTTAGATTATTTTTAGAATGTATGGTGACAGGAGGATTAGGATGTACTACTCTGGCCGAAAAACAACATGCTCTTTCTCCTTCGAATTCATCAGTTCAAGGAGGCTTTGTTTAAAATCAGCTGCGGTTACTTTGCACAGATCTGTTAATGCTGCTCCAATCAAGTCTATTGAAGCCTTCCGGATATACCTGGGCAGTGTTGCAGGAGCTCTAGTGGCGTAGTGAGTTACGAATTGGACTACTAAGCACAAGGTGAGTGGTTACATCACACCAACGGCTCTTTGTGAGACAGATGAGGCTGGCCATTCCCCTAAAGATAGTGACAGCCTCAGAAAAAATATAGAGAGGTCATTAAGGAACTCGGTTGCGCGTTAAGCTGTTAGCTGCAAGTTCAGTGGTTCAAATCCATTGGTCACTCAGTAGAAGAGAGATAAGAATGTCTTCTAGAAAGATCTCCAAAACTCTTAAACCCAAAAGGCAGTTCTACTTTGTCCTAGGGGGTCCCTTTTCATGAGATTTGACTCTGGCAGGGAGATGATGGGTTAGAACTGTTTCTGTGGCACTGGGTTTGTTTGGAGTTGTTAGCAGTGGTAGGAAACTTAAACAAACACGTACAGTGTGTCTATAAACTCATGAGGCTGACCACGTAGACATAGACATGGAACTCGTTACTTTATCATCCCATTTTGCTCATTGACCGATCAATCGCGATGAGAAAGAGGATAAAACCCTGACACACACCTTTCTTGACTTTAACCTTTTTCTCTTTGTACAGCTGCCTCTTGATCTGTATACACATTTCACCTGAACACAATTATGGGTTTCCAAGGCTGTAAGTCTTTCGCGAACAGTCAGCCTTAGAGGCTGTTGAGAGGCTGCTAGGTTTGTGTTAAGGTACAAGAGAGACCACATCCAAAATATATATTTTTTTCAAATATAATTTAAAGAGAACATATATTCGATCTTAAAAGAAACAAAGACAGTGCACAAAGATGCAGACACAACACTCTGCTGAGTGAGGCCACCCACACAAGGTTGATAAGGTATCCAGGGTTCCTGGAGATTGCAAGCCTTAAAAGGGGCAAGGGTGGGCAACAGGAACTGTCACACACACAAAGATTGGTGGAAGATCAATGCATCACAATTGCTGGCAGCATTGCAGAAGCAGGGATGGGACCATGATTGGGACACCTATATTCTTCGATAGAAGAGCTTACAAGACTGGCCCAGGGCCTTCTAACCAAGGCAGTCAGGACCAAAGTGATAGGGCTGACTTCTAACTATGTGACCCCTGTACAGTCCCAGTTGGTGACCTCCATCAAGAACACACCTAGGGAAGCCTAAGGGACAGACTGCCTCTCCCTGGGCTGACCCGAGAGGGGTGGCAGCAATCCACTCCAAGCCATCCTGCCTGAGGTAAGATTATCCACATCCTTGGTTAAAGATCAGCAAGCATTCAATGGGGGCTTAATTCATGTGAGAACTCTGCAAATGGATTTTTTGGACTGTCATTGCGATTCATACCCTTTAGCAAACCAGAGTGCTCAGAATTTAAACTATAAAACCATATGAACTGCCCACCTCCCAATCTCAACACATACCCAACACCACCCAGTAGGGCTCCTGTAAGGTATAATGAGTTCCTAACACTCAGACGGTTCATTAAATCTCATGATAATTGTTAGGTTGCTGTTTTTACCCCTACTTTAGAAAGAGTGGATTTACCATAGCAATAAAGGTTTTAGGATGTTGGAATTAACCCATTTTGAGTCCAAACCCAATTGTGTGGCTATTTTACATGTGTGCAATGTTAGGGGGAAAAATATCCATTTCTCTTGCCTCTGAATGCCTATTCCCTATATTGAAGAGGACTAAGTGAATAAAGATATCCCCCCCCACACACACACACACACACTGTATGAGTCTCAGAAGATATTGTTGGATAAACCCGCCCCCCAGATCTACTGGGACATCACAATTCTTAGAGTTCCTTGTGCCTAAGGCTATAACAACTGTGATAATTCACAATATTGAGAATTCACCATTAATAGTTCATTGACTGTGTTGAAAGCAAAATCACCCGGAGAGCAGTGATGCCAAAAAAAAGAAAAAGAAAGCAAAATCACTCGATATAGAAAAATAAAGAACAATCAGAAGTAGAAAAACAAGATGAATAAAGGGTGGTAAGAAGGGAGTTTTTTTTTTAAGTTTTCTTTTTTAAAAAATAGTAAAAAGCATGATTCTCATACAGATATAAAAGTGAACATGTGTTAAAATTTTGAGTCTGCAAAGAGGGGACCAAGCATATGCTATAAATGGCTCCAAAGTGACTCTGAAGAAGAAACACAATTATATGCCAGGGATATTGAAATAACATGCAAATAAAGCAAAACTTTTTTCCAGAGGTGGGGGAGAAAAGGCTGTTGAGCTTCTACCAAATCAGAAGAATTTGCATGTTGATCAGTTACTTATAATTTCATGGTATAAAATAGCTCAAAGATAATGAAAGGCTAGAGTCAGATAATTTCTATGGTAAGCTGTATGTAGACAATGCATACTCTCCCTTGTAAAATCTGTTTTCTACAGAGGAAAGAGCTTCGTGTAGAATGTGGAATTTTCTCTGTCATTTCTGATTCTTCAGTGGATAGGTGTGGAGAAAGCTCTATGGAGCCTAGGTATGAATGAGGGTCACCTGGGATAGTTTTTTTAAATCAGACTCCACCATAAATCAAAGACTCAATAAATACCTTGAAGAGTTAATAATCTCTTCAACTGCTTTCGGAGCTTTAGCGATAGTTGGAGGCCTAGAGTTTCAGTTGTGCTTCATTTTGGTCACTGAAGAGCTTTTTGTGACTTCTCTTGGATATTGTTTAAGGGTTATGAAACTATTTGGTGTTTAGTTCACCAGCAGCTAATTAATGACTAGCTTCCACACTTGAGGTTCAGAAAGGTATATCAGAGCTTAAATTCCAAATACCCACTTTGCAGACACTTTGAATAACAAAGCTCAAATCCATTTGCAGAGGCCCTAAGTGGATTAAGCCTCCATTGAATTCCTTCTGACCCTACACTAGAGATGTGAATAGTCATGTCCTCAGCAGAGTGCATTTAGAAAGTTAGTTGCGTGTCAAACCAGGAAGGGGCATTGATGAAAGTCACAGTACTGAGGGACTCATAGGCAAGCCCTAAAAGTCTTGGTGTAAGGCCCTGAATCAAATTTATAAGCTCTTCTAACATAATGGGTATGGTCCAATTATGGTCCTTTCCCTGCTTCTGTTGTCCCACATATAACTATGATGTATGGATCTGCTGCCAATCATGCTTTTGTTACCAGTTCCTCCACCCTGTAGCTCAGTAAATCCTCGGATGAATCTATGACCTTGTCAAAAATGACCTTGTTAGTGGCCTCTCTCATGACATCTCTCTCTGTCTTGTTTAAAACTTAACAAATGTTCTCCTTGAATTATATTTGAGAGTTGGGGTCTCTTTCGAGCCCTAAAGCAAAAGTCAGAAGGAAAGGTGAGATTTTTTTTCTTTTTAATTAAAAAGAGACAGGAATAAGGAAGATTAGAAAGAATGGCTAGGAGAGGACTCCTTGAGCACAAGACATGCCAAGGTTGACTTTGTGAATAAAAACTTCATTTTATAAATTATTAAGGGTTTATGAGGGAGGGGGAACAGGGAAGGAGGGGGAGCAGGGAGGGAGGGGGAAAATGAAGAGCTAATATCAAGGACTTAAGTAGAAGGAAAACATTTTGATAATGAGGACAACAAGTGTACAAATGTGCTTTGAATATAATGGATGGGTGTATGGATTGTGAAAAGAGTTGTATGAGCCCCAGTAAAATGATTTCTTTTTTAGTAAAAAGATTTTTTAAAAACCAAAATCTCCGGGGCTGAGCCCTGGTGGTGTAGTGGTTGTGAGCGGGACTGCGGCCACTGGGACAGAGGTTCAGTTCCAGCAGTGGGGCTGGGCCTCCTAATCCCACCACCATTGGAGAGCAGTGATGCCCCAAAAAAAAAAAAAACCACCAAAATCTCCGTGTCAAAAATGGGCCCATACAGACTGGAACTGAAAAAACTTCGTTGCTTCATGAATTCCTGGCTTCACTGGAAAACTAACTTGCTTATATTGATGAAGAACTGATCAGAGCCCTATTCTAGTTCCATTGCCTAAATGTGCATGAAATGCCTAAATGTATATTTTGTACAGTTTTACATTTTGAGTTCTTTCCCTTCCTAAATGTGGTAGTTACATAATGTCCTGTCAACTTGAAGTGTAGGGGTAGAGTGTAGCCTGTCAATCCATTCAGAGTCTGGTGATGCCTCCTTGTGGGTATGACTTCTTCATAAGGAGGGTTCTAGAACCTCCCCACTCTTTCTGCCTTCACTTTCCTGCTGAGGAGTCACTGAGACATGCCAGCACCCTGTGATCAACCATGCCATTGCATGCATGGACCTTTGAAGGACTAGTATCAGAATTATGAACTTGAGTTGGACTAGGCTGAGATGTTTTCTTGAGATATAATGATCTCTTAATAATAATAATAATATATATATATATATATATATCACTGGATTTGTTTCTCTAGTCAACCCAGCCTAACAGTACACAGAAAATGATCAATTAAAATACCCCAATGAAAGGGTTCTGTCATTTGATTTATTTTGAAAACAAATAAAAAGAATAATCTACATGTCCCGGTCTAACCAAAAGCCCTATGGCCCAGTGAATGGAGTGTTGAACTCATGCTGGTCAGCTGGAATCTGGTTCAAGCCCATCAGCCACACCATAAGAGGAAGATGAGGCTCTGTGTTTCCAGAGAGATTTGCAGTCTCTGAAATACTAAGGACTCTTTTTGTAGACTCTATAGAGTCTTATGAGTCAGAATTAATTCAGTGGCAGTGGGTTTGCCTTGACCAGGTTTTTTGTGTTTGTTTGTTTGTTGGTGGGTGGGGTGTGTGTGTGGAACCTAATAAAATTAGTCAGTTATAGCTATGAAAAGCAGATTAAAGATTAATAGCTCTCTATTAGAGTCTAAATTCTGAGTATTCTGGTTTGACCCTGATTGCCTTTGTTAGAAGGCCCTGGGCTAGGCTTGTAAGCCCTTTTCTCTAAGAAGGTATGCGTCCCAATCATGATCCCATTCCTGCTTCTGCACTGCTACCAGCAATTGTGATGCATTGATCTTCCACCACTCACGTTTTCGTGTCTGACAGTTTCTCTTGCTCACCCTTGCCCCTTTTAAGGCTAGCAATCTCCAAGAACCCTGAATCCCCTCTCAACCTCATGGGGATGGCCTCTCTCATCTGAGTCTTTGTGTTGTCTTTGTCTCTTTTCAAACTTAATAGATGTTCTCTTCAAACTACATTTGAGATGGGGGGCTCTTTGGTACCTTAAAACAGCTCAACAGCTATAGTTCTGTGTGAAAGAAAAGAAAGGTGAAGAACTTTGTAGGGTTCTGGGGTGACCTTGAAAATAGCTATAGTTACATTACACTGAGAGAAGAGACAAGGCCTAGTAGACCTTCAATTTAGCACAGATCTGTTACCTTGTAACATGTCAACCTGGAATCACTCTTGAAATAAAAGTTGAAGGAATTCGATAACTCTCACTTTGAGATGCATCAACTCAGGAAGTCTGCCCACCAGGAAATGAAGGAAGGGCCTCTGTCCTTGCCAAGCTCCTTGCATGTGGTGAGGTCACCACTATTTGGACAAGTCAAAAGAGCCAACTGCGGCAACACCATGAAACGAATGAAAAGATGCCACATAAGCCTCTGTGCAGGCAACGTTTCAAACAGCTGGTCTGCTTTCCATTGTTTTAGCCTTAGGGATCCAGAAACAATGTAAATCAACGTCAGATTTGTTTTAAAGCCAGGGAGGGAAGCTTCTTATAGCTCAGCATTTATATATATATATTTGTTTGCTTATGGGAGAAGAAGCCCATAAAGTTTATTGAAGCTTCCATCTTAGAATAAAAGCTGTTTAAAAAGGAACTTCAGAAGAGCATGATCTCTCATTTGATCTTCCCTAAGGTGTTCAAAATATACCCCAACTACACTGCTCTCTAGATGCCATGCTTTAACAGTACCACACACATAACTGCCACATCTTTAAAAGCTCATTCAAGGTTTTAAATTAAGCCAGGTTACCAAGAATGGGTGAAGAGTACACCACTAAATATAGCAAAATAATTACTGGCATGCAAATTATCTCCTTTGCACAGGAGTACATGGTGTTTGAAAATGAGATAAAAGGTTTATCTTGACAAAGTTTGAGTAAGTAGAAGAAGAGAAATTGATTCAGAACCTCCACAAATTCTCCAGCCCCAGGCAGTGGAAGGGTCAAAGTGAACAGAGAGGCTCCTTTCCTTTCTGGACCCGTGAGGCTTGCCTGGCCGTCTGCACTGGGGGAGCTTTGACAGGGTGTGCTCTGTGGCTGATGAGAGAGTCATAGAGTGACTGATGATGAAAAGTGGCCACAAGAAAGCAGGTCAACCCTTCTTTTCTCTCCTAATCTTGATGGATCTTAATTTCAACCACCTCTCTCTCTTTCTCTCTCTTACTCATGGTGCTAGTGGGGTCATATTTAAAGTGGGGCTAAACCCCAAAGACCTCACTGTCAGTGAGCTGATCTGAATTCATAGTTCCCCAGGGTGTAAATCATTATGGGAGCAGAGCCTTCTGCTGCATCTTTCTGTGGCAATGCAGTGGCTGGTGGTTTTGCACCCTGCCCTTGCATTTAGCAGTCTAACACCCAACAGCACAGTTCGAGCACTGTAGGTTGAACAGTGAGAATTGATAGAACATCTGTAGATACTCTGTACAGATTGTTTTTTTAAGTGTCACTCAAAGAAGGAATGAGATGTTCATTTTCCAGACAGGCTGCCTTATTTGGACAGTTTTACAACCTGAACCCAAAATCCATTGCTCTTGAGTTGATTCGGACTCATAGCAAACACGACAATATACTGTACAATTGCCTGTGCTATCTTTAGGCGAATGTAGACTATAACCAGAGCCTTTGAGGAAAATATAGCACTGCCTGCTTTTATGATAGGCATCCGGGATAATACAAGCCATGAATGCATTTGGCTGTTGGAGCTGCGGATCTGCCCAGGAGAACCTCAGAAGCAAGGTCTGCTGATCTGTCTTCAACAAAGCAGCCGTTGAAGACCAGATGATGCTCCCTCTTACTCTGGCACACATATATTTGCCATGAGTCTGTATCTACTCAGTGGCAACTGCTTTGGCTTGACTTGGTTGGTGTTAGAGCAAGCCAGTCAGCCCCAGCTCATGATGATCCTTTGCTAAACAGAATCGAGGTGCTCTCCGGTCCTTACCTTTCTGCAGGATCCAGTGTAGACCAGATCATTGTCATCCACAGGGTTTTTAATGGCTTGTTTTTACAAGTAAATTGCCAGCCCTTTTTTACTGGTCAGTCATAATCTGGAAGCTCTCCTGAAACCTGTCCAGCATCTACACAATGCAATAGCTTCAACAGACAGATGGAGGATAGCCATGCATGAGGTCAATTGACAGGGATCAAAGCAGATCTCCCCCACTGAAGACAGGAATTCTATCACTGAACCTCACTGGCTCCCTGGAATCTCCCAGGACCAAAGACTAGAAAGACAGCACTGGTGCCAGGAAGTAGTGTGGCAGAGAGGTCGTGAATTCAAACATCTCTGCTGTGCAAACTAGACCATTCCTAACTGCTGAAAGACTCCAGAAAGGGAAAACTCTGTCCTGTTAGCAATAATGTGAGAGATATTGAGGGGCTAGTTATACTCTGTTGTGAATGATGATCAGCATTTAGAGGATATATGCTGTGGAGAAACCAAGTAGAAACATTCTCAATAAAGAAAACACACACACACACACACACACAAAACCAAACCAAATATAGTGCCCTCAAGTCAATTCCAACTCAGTATCTTTATAAGGTTTCTAACTCTTTACAAAAGCCTATAGCATCGTTCTCCCTCAATGGCTGGCAAGTTTGAAGCACTGATCTTAGTTGGTGCAGTACTTACCTAGTAGCCACACCCTCAGGGCTCCTTCCATATGAAGAGACACAGTTCCCTCTCTCACACCCAGAAAACAAGTCAAAAAAGAAAACAAAAGAAAAAACCCTCATTGCCAATTGAGTGGATTCTGATTCAGAGAGGACAAAGTAGAACTGCCTGTAGATTTTCAAGACACTGAATCTTGGCAAGAGTAAGAAGCCTCATCTTCCTCCCAAGGCACAGCTGGTGGTTTTAACTATTGAACTTGGTTAACAGGCCAGCATGTAACCAACAGTGCTACCATGGCTCTTTTATATAAAGAGAAAGGTGCAGTGATTCAGCATGAAGAAAAAATTATTTGCTTTGACTTAACTTGGAATCTTTTTCAAAGGAAACTTCAAAGAGTCTAACAGTCAACCAAATGACCTAACTAGGGAAGACTTAGTAAGGTTTCCTCTATTGCCTACTGCCCTTCTGGATCAAGTCCTTCTTTAGGCTTGAAGAAGAGATTTGGAACAGGGAGCAAACTTGAAGTCACTCTACTCTCAGTGACTGAGAATCACCGTTGGGCTGCTAGCTGCAAGGTTGCCAGTTTGAAATCACTAGCCTCTTTTCAGGAGAAAGACGGGACTCTCTCTTCTCAAAAAGCGTTCTCATCTCAGAAATGCACAGGAGCAATCCACCTTGCCCCTGTACCAATATGAGTCAGCATTGACTCGATGGCAGTGAATGTGCTGTTTGTTTGGGACTCCACCTCACTATGTTTGGTATTGAAATTCAGCTGAAATATGACACCCGGGGCAACTCTAAAATACCAGGCTCACATAGAAAAGGGCGGTGCCCACTGAACAATGGATCAACAGGAAGGAAAGCTCCAACACTGGGAAAAGTGTCCCCTAAGATGATTCATCCAAATAGACTATCATAGCAATAACACTAAAAATGAGAGTACAATTATGAAAGAATCTCCCACCTCCACATTCAACCTCTTTCATTCCTCGAAGCCTTCAAAACATGTTATAAATGAAGCTCCATACAAGCAAAAGCGGCAGTGCAGCACCACCAGCTGTACTGGCCCTTTCCCATCACAAACGCCAGCCTTGTAAGCCTCCACTAAGCCAGTGGCAGAAGAGATGGAAAGAAGTGCGGGGCTGAGCCCTGGTGGCATAGTGGTTGTGTGTGGGACTGCAGCCCACAGAGCTGGTGGTTCACATCCAGCAGTAGCTCTCCAGGAGCAAGGCTGGACTTCCTACTCCCACCAGGCCAATGATGCCCCCTTCCCCCCACCCCACCCCCCAAAAAAGTGACTAGGGGGGGCAACTCTCCGAGAGGGCTCAATTTGAGTGGAAGAGGTGGCAACGGGACAAAGTGTGTCAGAGACAGTCTGTGAATTGAATAGTAGTGCCTCTTATTGGGATAGCAACCTTGGTTAAAACCTAGGTTGAGAAGACACAGAGCACATTGGAAAAGAGATCAGACAGACAAACACCCCGGGGAGTGAAGTGGGAACAAGTTGCAGAACTCAGAGAAGAGAAAGGGACTCAAATCCTGTTAGACAAGGAGATGTACACTGCTACAGATAGGAACCGGAAAAATAGGGAATCCAGGACAGTGACCCATCAGGACCAGTGGTCAGAGTGGTGATAACGGAAGGGTGGAGGGAAAGTGAAGTAGAAAGAGAGAAGCTGCACATAACCTTCTCCCTGGGGTACGGACAATAGGGAAGTGGGTGAACGGAGATATTGGATAGTGTACAATATGAAAAAATAATTATTAATTATCAAGGGTTCATGAGGGAGGGGGCAGTGGGGAGGGGTGGGTAAAATGAGGAGCTTATACCAAGACTTAAGGAGAAGGCATTTTTGAGAATGATGATGGCAACAAATGAACAAATGTGCTTTGCAAACTTTGAATGTAGGTTTGGATTGTCATGGGAATTGTATGAGCCCCCAATAAAATGATCTAAAAACAAAAGCAAAGGGCTGGTCTTAGAATACTCTCTCCTCTAAGCTAGGAAACTCCTGCTTTTAAAATAGGGAACAGACATGTGAGTGCTTTACATATCTGAGACTTTATGCTTTCGGCTTTCTCCAGTGAGAGAACTGTTCAATGAACATGTAAGTATGTAACCACAGAGAAACTACGACAGACTTTCTTTGTTTTCTGAGATAACAGGATAAGGGTACCAGCTAGGATTTTCAAATAAGACTTTAAAAAGCCACCTTTAGGATTCGGGGTTGGGAAGGGGAAAGGAAGATGATTGCAGATGAAGCACGGATAAACTCAAGTCTGCCCACACAAATGTCTGTGTCATCACTTTTCTTGACCAACCCAAGGGCTCAAACAACTATGAATGATGAAAATGACAGGGGAGTGGTTGCTAGGCAACACAAAAACCCATAACTAGCAAAGGGAAGATAGCAAAATTCTTCATCACTGCTTGAAAGTGTCCAGCATGCTTCAGGATAGGTCCTTCTCGGGTCATTAGGTTAAACACAGAGCGGTGCTCAGATGGGTTCAGACACCCACATTGTCCCCAAGGGTCCAATTCCACAAATTAGCAATCCTGGGACCGGGGATTAGAATCCAACTCCATGCATGTGTGCATGCTCCTCACAGGTGTTTTGTGGGTCTTTCAGAGTTTCAGTGCAGTTGAATAATTGTAGATTAGTCAAATTCCCTAGCCAGGTTCCCTATTTTCTCATAGCTAGTTAGAACAAATGTGTGTGCAGCAGCCAGTGAGCCGACAAGTAGCTTTCTTCACTGTCCCAAGCATTTGGGAGGCACCTGTAGCACTGTGCTTGGCCCTGGGGAAAACATGGTGATGCTGATGCTGCCACTGTCACCGTTAAGAGCCACGGTCCCTTAATGAAGGGCTTACTACTCCACAGGCACTCTTCTAAACACCCTCCCATCCCTCTAGCATCTGTTCTGACTGTTCACCTCAAGAAGTTGTCTATCCTCAATGGTGCAGAAGAGGAAACGAAAGCAAGCTGATGACTCTTTTGGTCCATCTGAGACTCAAGCCAGTGAAAGGCGAGCCTTCGGCCAAAGCATCTTGTTCTTTCCCATGCCGCTCCTCGTTTCCAGGGCAAGAGGGCTCACAAGAGCACAGAAGGGAGAGAAAGCAAACTGACCTTGAGACTAGATGTTGGGAAAATATACCATTGTTTTATTTTCCTCTCCAACCATGGCACATATCGTTATGCAATCATATCACATCAGATAATCTTGATTATCACAAGGAAAGACTTAGAATTGCCTCAGTCAAGTAAGAAAAGCAAACAGACAACCTATCGTCTGATTATTGATTGTGTTGGCTCAAGGGTGGCTGCTGAATGCTGAAGCCAGCTGGAGCCAGGCTTAGATGGCATGCCATTTTTTCTAAGCCTAAACCCGGCTGCTGATAGTGTGAATGCTTCTGATGAGGGGGGAGTGTGAGCTCATGACAAAGGCATGGATCAATCCTGCGGATGGGATCCTTCGCATCTGTCAGAGGCATTTCCTAAAAGAAAAAGCAAGCAGGCGATAGCTCCCGGGGAACATCATGAAACACCGTGCATTTATGTTGTGAGAGAGTGCTCAGAGCTTGGTGACCAAGTTGGTGAAGGTCTCTGTCCATGTTAAAAGTGTTCTTTCATTAAAAATTCCTGGCTACCCTTGCATATAATTACTGATATTGGATTTCTCTTAACCTCACTCAAAACATGTCTCTGCCTCAGGGGTCTATGCACATTAGTTAAACCATCTTTGGAGAAAAGCTTGTTTAAAACATTTTTAAGTGTTTATGTTGAGTTTATTAACATTATGTAAATCGTAACATAGCCAGCGTTGATTTGCTGCCACTCTCTTGGAAATATTTAAACCTGATGATGACGTAGCTCCACATTCCAGCTTTATCTCTAAAATTAATGCTTTTAGGCTCAATTTATGCCTGTCAACCAATAATGATCATGGATGGGAGCTGGCTCATAATCCAGAGGTACGAGGTTACACTGCGTTGCCATGGAAACTGTGTTTTATTGCATTTTCTCCTCTTGATTTAAGGCATTTGACAATCATAGCAACTGTTTGCCAGTCTTGGTACATCATAAAAAATTCAAAAACACAAACAACCAACAGGAAACAGAAAAAGGGGGGAAAAAAGCAAAGAGAGGGAGGAAAAATCTTATCATGTTCTTGGACCTCAGAAGAAACATAAAAAAGAAATGTCAGCTTTATATTTAACATGGACCTTTTGTGAATAGTTTATCTCTCAGAAAGTCCAGGAGTGTTGGGAAATTCAATCAGTGGCTAGTCATCGAATGGACCTGTCTGCCGATGGTTCATTTTGTTTATTGCATCATATTTCTTTTATGATCACTGGGACGTTAGCCTGAAACAGCATTTTCTTTAACAAGAGCCATGTTTCCTCTAGCACTGTTTATTGCATCTACAACATTACTCTTTGAAATCATGGTGCATTTTCCATTGAGCAAGGGTCTGCCACCGACACCTACATGAATGTGTTTATTCAGGATCTCGAGTTTTAAAAAAAAGACCCAAACGACAAGAACCCTCATCGAGTTCATGTAGCATTAATCACTTTGCCAGTGTTCAGCTGAGGTCATTGCCACATTCCTAGATGTATTAAGGCAAGTCAAGATTAATAACATACATTAAACCTTGGGTGGGAAGCACGTGAAACGGGTCTCGAATTAGATATTTCTGCAAAGATGAAAAAGGGACTGGAGCAAAATGGGCTTACTTGGCTGTCGTTTGTCTTGGAGACAACTGGTTTGCTCTCACTACAGGTTGTTAGTACGACTATCTATCAGTAGGCTTCTGATTCCCTGTTTCTGGGGTCTTCTAGGTCAGATGTAAGGTCTTCCTGAGCATTTAAAATGAAGATGCATTCACCGGACATTTTTTTAAAGCACTTTGCTGAAAACCTGGCACTGACTATGAACTAACTATCCAAGGAAAAATGAATCAGAAGCAAGTCTCCTCACTTTCCTCCCCCAAGAAGCCCAGAATTTGCCTAGAAAGATGGATCGCGGAGATGGCTCATCAATTGAGTGATGTTCCCTGTGTGCACGTGGGATCATCAAGAGTTAGGGACAACTCAAGGGGCTCTCATCACCACACTTAGAGATTCACTGCAAGTTGGTAAAAGTGTGAGTTGGATAGTTGACTAGTGACTAGTCCTAGGGGTCCTCGATCTGTGGGTTACAACTCCTTTGAGGGTCAAATGACTCTTTGGAAGAGGTTGCTTGATTCATAACAGTAGCAAATTACAGTTATGAAGTAGCAATGAAAATAATTTTGTGGTTGGGGGCAGGGAGTGTCGCCACAACATGAGGAACTGTATTAAAGGGTTGAGCCATGAGGATGGTTGAGAACCACTGGTCTGGAGTCATTATTTCCCAATAGTAAGATATTAGAACCGTCCAGAGCAGCAGAGATAACAGCTGAAATTTTACCATAGTCTGGGAAGGGACATATATTGTGGAATGACATGTGACAAGACTAGTCAATATAGTTTAGTTTAGGGGAGAATAGATGGAGAAACAGGAATCTAAAGCAAAAGTCACAGAGATATGACTGGGTTGACTAGACAGAGGACACCACTATTAACCAAGACAAGAATCGTGGTGGTATCCTCTGTCTAGTCAACCCAGCCCAAACACACTGCCATCAAGTTTATTTCAACTCATAGCAATCCTATCATTCGACACTGAGTAAAGACAATTAAACTGCAAGATAGCACTTTACCACTAAGTGCCTGGCTTGAAGTAATGGGAGGTTATTACCGTCTGGGGGTCAAAGTACAAACAAGACAGCTGAGTCCTTTGAGAGGAGACTCCACTTCCTTGCCTTGGTCAGCTTCAGGAGGCTGCCCATCTTCCTTGGCTCATGACTTTTCCCAGAAATTGCATCACTTCCATTTCTGCTTCCACTGTTACATTTTCTTCCCTCTGCTTTATCTTCCCGTCAGCTTTCTGACTCTAATTTGCCTTCGACCAATGTGACTACATCGGTTCATGTAAATAACCCAGGGAACTCTTCCCCATTGTAAGGTCTTTCCCTTGATTTCATCTGCCATGTCCCTTTTGCCATGTTAAGGTCCAGATATGAGGATGTAAATACTTGTTTAAAGTATGCGTATGGCAAACATTTAAGACTACAATGGTGCAAAATCATGCTAGCCTCTTAGGACCTAAGGGGTGACCAGATGTCCCGCTTTTTAAACGTTTGTCCTGTGTTCCGCAGCATTTTAAAATTAAATAAATATATTACAATACTATTTTGGTATTCTATAAACATTTTTGTTCCTCCATATAGACCAAATCTTTAATCAAGAACCCCCACCTCCCCCCAGTCAATGGTGTCCTGCTTAAAATCGGGTCACTTTATGAGGTGAAGTGTTCCTATCTAAATATGAACCTCCTTTAGTGGTTCCGTGTGCTAGACATTAGACTGTTAACTGTACAATACGTAGTTCTAACCCACTCGTCACTTGGAGGAGAAAGATGAGCCTGTCTACTCATAAAGATTTACGGTCTCAGAAACCCTAGCGATTATCAGTTCTACTCTATCTTTGTTTTGTTTTTTGTTGTTTTATTTTGTTTTGTTTTGTTTGTGGGCATCACTGCTCTCCGGCGGTGGGAGTAGGAGGCCCAGCCCCACTGCTGGAATCGAACCTCCATCCCAGTGGGCCGCAGTCCCGCGCACAACCACTACACCACCTGGACTCAGCCCCAGTTCTACTCTCTCTTACGGGATTGTTATGAGTCAGAGCTGACTTAATGCCAGTGGTTGTAGCATTGAAAATACTGTTTAATTACTCACTGATTGATTCCAAATCATAGTGACCCTTTTAAGACAGGACAGAACTGCCCCTGTGGGTGTCCAGGACTATAACGCTTTCCAGAAACAGACAGCCTCCACTTTCTTCTGAAGAGCCGCAAGAAGATTTAATAGGATGACCTTGCAGCCCAACACATGACCCCTATGCTTCCAGGGCCCCAAGAAAGCCTAGAAAATATTGGGAAATATACTAGACGCTGACAGATTAGAGAATTGCAAAAAGAAGATGGTCAGATGTACGTAACCAATGTGACCAAGAATTTGCGGAGGTTGAAGACTCAGGCATGCTAGACAGATAAACAATTTTTCATTTATGTGATATTTTAAAATATTTTTATTATGTTTGTGAAAGTGTACACAGTAAATTGGGTTTTCTATTTAATCACTTCTACACAAATTGATCTGTGACATAGTTACATTCTTCATAAGGCGTCACCATTCTCCTGTGTTCTGGTTGTCTCATTTTCAGTACTCTAGTTTCCCTGAAAAAATTAAGTACAGCACTAAAAAAAGTTAAGTTCAGGATAAAGTTGAAGAAAATTAAAAGAGATCAACAAGAGTCAAAATATGACTTTCAGTCTATGCCACCTGAATTTTGAAAGCATCACAAGAACAGATTTGACACACTGAACACTGAACACTGATTTGACACACTGAACACTAATAGAAGATGAGCTGTGGAAGAACATCAAAAATCATCATTCATGAAGAGAGCAAAAGGTCGTTAGAAAGGCAGAAAAGATCAGAAGAGACTCGGAAACTTGTTCTTAATCATAGAATAGCTAAAGGAAAAGTAAAAAACTGTGAAGTCAGCCAATACCAAGGGCTCAAGTAAAAGTAAATGTTTTGAAAATAATGATGGCAGCAAATGTACAAATGTGCTTGACCCAATGTATGTATGAATGTATGTATTTAAAAGAGCTGCATGAGTCCCCAATAAAATGATTTTAAAAAAATAGAAAGAAACGTGAAGTCGAGGATCTGAGAGGAAAGTTTCAAAGGGCAGCTCAAGAAGACAAAGATAAATGTTCTAACAAAATGTGCAAAGATTCAGAGTTAGAAAGCCCAAAAGGAAGAAGATGCTCAGCATATCTGAAACCGAAAAAACTCCTAAAAAAGCTCAAGCCTCAAACTGCAATTCTGAAAGAGTTTATAAGCACAATATTGAATGATGCAGGAAGCATCAAGAGAAGATGAAACAATACAATCTTTTTTCAGTAGATCAGTGGTCTAAGAGGAACATCCTTTATCGTTTGTATCATTTTTTTTCTATTGGAAGGTGTGTTAGAGTAGGCTAGAGAAACAAATTCATAGACACACAGGTGGTTATAAGGAAAAGGTTTATACACAAGAGGAATGGAACACTGAGAAAGCATCCCAGCCCAGTCCAGTTCAAAAGCATAAGTCCGATATTAGCCCATATGCCCGATACCAGTCTATAATGTCTCCTTCTGACTCACGAAGTCACAGGTCAGTAGGTGTAGAATCCTGGCACTGGCAGGGGTCTCCCCATGGTTCCTCGCTTCCAGGGCTCAGGGTCTATCAACAGCATCTAGTAGTGGTAGAGGCAGTTCATCGCTGACAGGGGTCTCTACATGGCTTCTCCAGCTTCAGAGGTCTGGTCCCATCAGGGTAAGGCCGTGTGGCTTCTCCTCCCAGCTCCTCCAGCTCCTCAGACGCTGCCATCTTGTCCGTAGTTCGTTGTCTCGGAGACTAACTCCCAACAACTGGGGAGATGGCTTCTCATCTCCATGAGGGAAATATCACAAGACTTCCCAGAAGTCTCAGGAGAAAACCATGCCCACACAGAGGCCTCATTAGCTACTCAATGGCTATCTCCAGTTTAACAGGCTAGACTCTACCCCCACATCTCAATCATGAAATTAAGATAAGCACATGTCCGCCACAGAAGGTGATCTTAGGGGAACATTTAGTTCAAGGTTTAAAGAGGGTCTAGGGAAGGAAGCCTCTGGATAGATGTCTCAGTAGTTCACATAATCTTGTCTTTTTTCAGAAGGTGAGCTTTGTCTACATTTTTCTCCCATCTTATCCAAGATCATCTATTCCAGCCCTGTCAGATACGTAATCATTTTTACAGTAAGGTTAAAAAAAACTTAGAGCTTTGCAGAATTTGTATGTTTTTCATTATCTTAAAATGTACAATGGTCTTTTTGTTTTGTTCAATATTTTATTCAAGTTTTATGTTAAGTGATGTTAATTACAGCATTTGAAGGGAGAAGGAGCTAATTCCACATAAAATGGAAGACTCTAAAATGTACTCATGAAACGGCTGACAAATACGTGGAGTGGTGAAGACACCACTAGGCCAATTGAGATTCGGGGTGTTGTCACTCTTTGCTCAGGCCACCAGGAACCAGGGGTGCTGTTGGAAGCTAGTTCATACTCTGGCGCAAAATCACAACTGCAGAGGAATTAAAAGTCCTGGATGATTGGCTTCATCACACCTACCTTCTCCACCCCAAAATGGCACGTGCACACATGCACACACATACAAACACAAATCAGCTACCACAACCAGCAGAGTACTTTTTGGTGTAAGTACTTCAATTTCCAATCAAATAATTTTTTTCATTAGAAAATGTAGAGGGGTATAAGATAGTGATTTTTCACAGACAGAAACACACTTAAGAATATACTTGGGGCTGAGCCCCTGTGGCACAGTGGTTGAGTGTGGGACTGTGACCCACTGCCTTGGCAGTTCAAATCCAGCAGTAGCCAGGCTGGGTATCTCCCAGGACCACCAGAGGGCAGTGATGCCCCCCCCAAAAAAAACACTGCCAATTGGAAAGCACAAAAAAGAATATACTCAATGCACTGCCACAAAATCAATGCTGACTCACAGTGACCCCTGTGGGGTTTTGAGACTTATAACTGTTCATGGAAGTAGAGAACCCAGGCTTCCTCCCTCAGGTGTGCTGGTGGTTTTGAACTGCCGACCAAGTGAGTCAGAGTCCAACTCATAAAACCGCTATGCCATGAGGGTTACTAATAAACATTAAATTTAAAATACCTTGCCCCTGGTTGTTTATATCTATAATGCGAACTGTATTTAAGATGCTAGTAAGCTCAATTTAGATAGTAATGTTTCACATAAGAGGCTAACATTATTTTGAACCATCGCAGCTTTAAATGTTCATAACATGCATATTTAAATATGTATTTGTATTGTATGTGACAGATTTACAAAGCTCCCATGTCAACCATCTTATACTTCTATTAAAGATTTATTTTTAAGTACATTTTATACTCTCATAAAAAGAAGAAATTGAATTGTAAAAATACACACAAAGTTACTATTTACAGTATGACTACTTCTCCTGTGAATCGTGGGAGTTACTGCTTCTCGGTCCTGTGTTGAGTATGAAGGAAAAAAGCAGCTAAGAGCTCCCTTGTACTGTGAGGACTGAAATCTCCTTCAGACTTACAAGTAGAATGTACAAAATATAGAAGGCTATTAGGACAGAAACCTGTCTTCACTTAAGGTTGAAATTTCCTGAGTTGCTTATCAAGATTTTTAGGCTTAGGCTTAGGCTGAGCCAGGATGCTCAGTTTGGGCAGCTGAGGCCTTCTCCCCATTGTGATAGAATATTTTGTAATCAACTCCATGATAAAATCTACTGCAAGCAGTCAAACAGTTATTATGGTGAACTGCAACCCCTAACTCAGGCCTCAAACCCTAATGGTGATTCCTTGAGGGTGTAGCCTACTTCACCTGGAAGAAGATGGTGTGGAGTGCTTCTTCCATTTGTGCTGGTTTGAATCCTGGATCTGACTCATTGACCTCTGTTCTTTGGACTCGAGTCAATGGCCTGAGGTAGTGCCTGTTGATCTTGAGAGCCATTTGACTGCCAAGGTTGGATTCATCCACCTTGGCATTCACCAGTCACAGCCTTCTTGCTTCATCAGTTCTGGTGGCAATGTGAGTCAGGAAAGGTTTCTAGCTCAACATCTGACCCATAGACTTGAATAAGACCAGACTGACCAGCCTCTACATTGTGTGAGCCACTCCTTTCATAGACATATTCACTGATATGACTTTTCTAGAGAACCAAGCCTAACACAATTATTATCCAGCTTCAAGTAGGTAGGAGAAAGCTCAGTACTATATGCAGAACTCCTAAGCACCATTCATTGTGGGGATGTTTATTAATACCAATTGAGTCTCTGCTTTCTCATATAATCAATGACTGACTAAGAACTTACTGAGTGACCATAATGAAGCAGACTCTGAGTGGATAGATGAGACACATCCTTAATGCTCTTGGAGAGAAAATGAGATAGATTTTCAACTTGTTATGATGGATGCTGATGGTTGCCTTCTGCACAGCTCTGGAGCAAACTATTCACATGCAGACCACAAGGCAGCCCAGGAGCGATGCCAATGCTAGTTCAAACCAACTGATGGCTCTTTCTTGCTGGCTATAGCTGTGGCTTCAGAAACGGGCATGTGACTCATTCAGAGTCAATAAGCTAGAAACAGATGTTTCCAGGGACTTCTGGGAGAAATTTTTTCTTTCTTTTTGAGAGCTGCTGAAAGAAGCCCTTGGTTCTTCCTTCAGATGCTGTAGTAAGAGAAAGTTTAAGACATTTTACCATAAGGAGCAGAGCTCCTGCAGTTTTTGAGCTCTATCTTGCGAGTCCTAAAGAGAGAGAGCACATTATTTCAGGCAGAATGGAGAGATGGAGTAGCCTGCTTCTTAGTGACACTGTTTGAACATTCGAAAAAGCCTTTCCCCAAAAAACTAAACCTATTTCTATTGCATGAGGCCAGAAAATCAAATCATTCCCCCACCTTTCCTATTGTCCCCCCTAAACCAGATTGAGTGGTGTTTCCTGTTATACTTGTAAGACTCCCAAAACTACTACATCCTCCATAGCTCATATTTATGGATATTCTTGTATGTACTGGTCCATGTTCTTCTTGGTGTGTATTCCAGCCTATGGTAAGAGAGTCCTGCAGAGTCAGTGAAGGATGTTCAAATTCATTCTCATTAAGAGCTAGATTTCTAAGCACAGAGATGGAGTCAACTGCATTCAAACCCATCAATTCCCATTCAGTCAGATGGGAGGATAAAGACTAAGTGAAAAGAATATTAAAAGAAGCATTTAACATTCAAGACTAATCTCCCCATCCAGACCTCCAGGCTTGACACGCTCCTCCTAGTTAAGGGAACAATCGTTTTTTGTTTGTTTTCTTGTCCTCAATGTCCCCAAGAACACCTATGTGTCATGCTTAATATTTGATTGTAAATGTATTCCTCTCCCTCCACCACCTCAAAAATAGCAACAACGAAAGTGTTTAAGTTCTGCTAACCTAAATATAACATATAAATATTAGGTTAATTTGCTGTTGTTTTTAATTAATATATGTTCAGAAATGCATAGAATATTGATGGCCCACGAGGGAGTAGGCCTTTTATAGACATTACATTATGTAAATCAGGAACTGACAAGGGGGCCGTTTATGGCTCCCTTCAGCCACTCAAAGGGGAAAGATCATCTAATTCCACATCTGCCCAAGGATGATTTCCTTTGGGGCGGCATTCAGACATGTCTCCATTCTCTGATATTAACCATGCCTCCCAAAGAATTCTACTTCTCTGCTGAGTTTGATAATTAATAGAACTCATGACAATGCAGAACTTCCCTAATAAACCCCATAAGCCTACTTCTTTTGTTTGCAGCATCTTGTTTCTGCCATACTGGTAGGCATGTGTGTTAGTCTGGATAGACTAGAGAAATAAATTCATAAACACACATATGTATATAAGGGAGAGGTTTATATACAAGAGGAATGGAACATTAAGAAAGCTTCTCAACCCACTCCAGTCCAAGTCAACAAGTCTGATGTTAGCCCACATATCTGATACCATTTAAGTCTCCTTCAGATTCACGAGGCACTTGCAATGATGCCAGGACACTCAAAAGCCAGTGGGTGCAGAGTCTTTTGTATCTGTAGTGGTAGAAGCATCTCAGCACTGGCAAGGGTCTCTTTGTGATTTCTCAAGCAACTCAGCACTGGAAGGAGTCTCCATGTGGCTTCTCCAGCCCCAGAGGTCTGGTTCCATCAGGGCAAGCTATGTGGCTTCTCCTTCAACTCCTCCAGGTTCCAGGACTCAGGATCTATCAGCATGCTGCCATGTTGTCTTTTTAGTAGAGTGTCTCTAAGAGACTAAGTTTATTGTCTCTCACCTCCACAAGGGAAATATCATGAGATTTCCCAGAATTCTCAGAGAAAGCCATGCCCAAACAGAGGTCTCATTGGCTATCTCCAGATTGACAGACTAGGCTCCACACCTACACTCCCAATCATGAAATTGACAGTACATGGCTGCCACAGCATGTCTCTCTGTGATCCTCAGCCTCGTGCCATGTGTTTCCTTGGCCTTTACCCTGCTCATGAAGTGTCAGAAAGGTTGCTTAGCACTGATCAAGGTCCAAACAGCAATCCACTCTGCAAGTCACTTTCCATAGGCCAGGTCTCAGGGTCTGTAGGTGGCCTCTCTGGATGCCTGTGCTACCTGCACCACTTCACACATGGCTCATCTTTCCTGATGGCCATGTAGCTCCTCTGTCCCTGTTCCTGAGAAGATTCTTTTTTTTTTTGGCATCACAGCCCTCTGGTGGGAGTGGGAGGCCCAGCCTTGCTGCTGCTGGATTTGAACCGCCAACCCTATGGGCCGTAGTCCCCCACTCAACCTCTGTGCCACTGGGGCTCAGTCAAGTGAGTGTTTTGTTTTAAATGAACCATTTTCTTATGGACTCTTACAGCTCTTATCACAATCCATGCATGCATCCATTGTGTCAAGCACATTTGTACATTTGTTGCCATCATCATTTCAATGGCATATTCTTTCTACTTGAGCCATTTATAACAGCTCCTCATTTCTCCCCCTTCCCCTCTCTCACTTCCTCATGAACACTTAATAATTTTTTTTCAGGTCATACATTGACCATTGTTTCCCCTCACCCACTTTTTTTGGGGGGACGGGGGCATCACTCCCTTCTGGTGGTCATGGGAGCTACCCAGAGCTGTTCCTGAAAGCCGCCAAACGAGCGGGCCGCAGTCCCACACTCAACCACTTATGCCACCTGGGCTCAGCCCCTCCTTCACCCACTTTTCTGTTGTTTCTCCACTCTGAGAAGTGATTATATGGCAACCATTG
>PVJH01030538.1:0-25008 GCA_004026705.1 Nesogale talazaci
GGAAGAGTACGTGGTTCAAACCAGGAAAGGTCTGTGTCACAACTGCATCCTCTTACCATACTTACTCTGAGGCAGACTTGTTTGCCGGTCTTAAAGAAGTACAGGCAGAGTGCTTCCAGAGAGCGGAAGACGCAAGACTTGCCCCTCCTGGACATGGCTGATGTCAGGAGACGTCTCTGGAGAGAGGCGCTGTGATGGGCAAGTGGAGCGGCAGGCAGCAGAGAGGCAGACCTTAGGACATGAAGCGGCTCGCGAAAGAACATCTGTGTGGAGGACGCAGGGCCGGCAGTGCTCCCTTTCTGCTTTGCACAGTAGCTCTGAGTGGGAACCCCTCAGCAGCCCCCCGCCACCCGCGTGCTGAGCAAGTCGTCGGAGAGACTGGATGATATGACACTGCAGAGCATCGGGATTGGAGGGAAGCTTATGATGTACGAAATGCAGAGCAGAGACCCAGGACTCGCTTCTAAGCAAGAGAGCACAGAGTAGGGGAGGAGCCCTCCCGGAGCAAGCTGTGCCTCCAGACAAGCACCTCCATCTGCTGGGGGGGATGGGGACGGGGGGACGACGACAACTTGCTGGGCGATGCAGAGAGGAACCACTATGGCCGCAGTTCAACAGGCTGGGAGGCGCTGGAACCAGCCTGATGCCTGCACTGTGGGACCCTGAGAGCCACGTGGGTGCTATGGTGAGCTGCACAGCCTGGGGTCCTCCACCACACAGCAAGAACTGCCCACGACTCTCTGCGGGACCCGGTGGTGGTCCACCCGAGAGGCACAGGGCTTCTGGACAGAAACCCTTCACGGTCTTCCAGTGTCGGAGAACAGGGCGAGGATCTTCAAATCCTCCAAGGTCTCGGGGCGCCTCTGCTGGTCAAAGTGGCAGCGTAAGAAGCATGGAGTTCCCACTAGCCAGCTGGGTGCTGTTTGCAATGGCTCCCGTCCCGCCTGCTGGGCTCGGGAAGCAAGCACAAGGAACCCGAGGGAAGGAGGACCCCAAGCCCTTCCGATCGCCCCAGGGGTCTCTGAGAGATAAGGCACACATTTGGGAAGGCCAGAGTTGGGTCAGGCAGAGAGGGCAGCCATGACTGGGCAACGGGAGGGCGCCGAGGGGTCCTGGAGCTGAGGGCTGCAAACCGGTTTCTGTGCTGTCACTGCACAAGGTAAGGAAGCCCAGGAGCACAGGCCCGTTCGAGTGGGTGAGAGCGGAGGCTCTTGGGGTACTAAAAGGCAAAGATGCGTCCCACAGGGCTGCAGGCAGGCCACCAGAGGTGTCCCCAAGAGCCAACAAGAAGGGCAGCCCAACACCACCTGCAGCCAGGCCTCTACCACAGAGTGTGCGAGGGGGTGACTCAGAGGCCAGACTCTGAGAACTGTCCGTGGCATTCCCTGGCTGCGAACCTTCCCAAGAGCAGACCGCAGAGCAGCTGAACCACTGACCTTTCCGCTGGCAGCCCAGCACTCAACCAACTCAGGCCCCAGCTCCCTGCCACCCAGCCGCTTCAGGGTCACAGAAGTCCTCTGGGGGCTCCCGAGAGCCCAGTTCCCAAACCTGAACCCCAGAGCGCAGCGTGAACCGCACCGAGGGTTCCCTAGGCCATCCTCTCCTGGGAGGGGCGGCCTCATCCCTCTCCCGCAGGGCGGCTGCAGGGCTCAAACCGCCGACCTCTGGTTCACAGTTCAGCTCACAGCAGCCCACTGTGCGCCAGGCCTCCAGTGGAAATACAGCCCTGCTTGCTGCCGTGAGGAAAACAGGGAGCACAGAGATTAGAAGGAAGAGCTCTCTCCACAAGACTTTCCTGACCAAAGGGGGTTGGGGAGACACGCAGAAGGCCAGCAGCCTCTCTGTGCTGGCCCTGCTCTGAACGGAACCAGGGTGGGCGGCTACCTCCAATCGGAGCAGGGCCAGCACAGAGAGGTTGTGACACTGTGCACGCCAACTCCGCAGGCCTGGCTACAGCAGCCAGACTGCACCAGGGGCCCGGCAGATCGACAAAGAAAGCTGGGCAGACAGATGGAGAGGGAGGGACTGTCCAGCCCTCCCCAGCACAAGCTGAGTCCCAAGCACCTGGGTGCGCGGAGATCATGGTAAAAAGACACCTGCCGTGCAGGTGCTGGGGAGCCGTGTGGCCAGGTGAGGGTAAGTCCCATGCCCCGGTCCAGCCGTACACGCCAGTTCTGGACCCGACCTGACCTGCAGCTGTCCGATTCCAGAAGCAGAAACGTCCCAGGGCAGCAGGATGGGGGCACCCTGAAAACATCACGAGGGGGCAGAGGCAGAGTGGATGCCCCAAGCAGATCCAGGAAACCAGCGACCAAGGGCGGAGGAGTCTGCTAATCAGGAAGAGATGGCGGCAGGGGAAGGGCAGGGGCTGCACCACCTGGAGAAGTTCCCCAGTGTTTTGTCAGAGGCTCTGAGACGCAGCGGGGAAAGATGACATCACAGAGAAGAAGCACCCAACAGGCCAGTCTGCGAGCCCCCAGAGGGGCCACGGTCCGAAACAAAGAGTGGGTTAAGGGGCTGTGAGTGCTTTCTGCAGTGTCCTGAGGCCAGCCCAAGAACACCGCCTCTTCAGCATCGGCGTCGGGGTACACCCCGTCATTCTGTCTATGGGGAGTCAAGATGTGGCCACTGGGGGGAGCAGGGCCAGCGAAGAAGGCAAGGGCTGCTCCCTGCACGGGTTGTCTAGGCTCTCAGAGTTCCAGACACAAACTGGCAGGCCTTTCTTCGGAGGCACTGCTGGGTGCTTCTGGCCAGCAACCTTTCAGTCCATGGTTGAATGCAGATGGCTAGTGCTACCCTGAGGTCCTGACACAACCACAGAGACCACACACCCTCTGAATAGCGTCTGACTGAGGAGAAGGGAGGGAGGGAGTCCTCCACCCCACCCCCCGCCAGAACCTGGCCTCAGGACTCCTGGGCACCGTCCACCCCAGCAGCACAGTACGAGCCAACCAAACTTGTGACTCTGAGGTGCACTCTGAACCCTTCTAGCCCCCGCTGCGGAGAGGCACGCAAGGCTGACCTCACACCAACTCGATGGCTTCTCCGGGAGCCAACTGCACTGCCCACCCACTGCCTCCCTCAGCTTCCTGTCTGACCTTCTGGAGTTGTCAATCTGACCTCATAAAAGAGCTGGGGGAGGCAGGGGCGCCACTGACAGCCGGTGTCGGCCAGCCTGACGCACCCGCAGACTGGCGGGCTGTTTCTGGTTTACACAGGTGCTCAGAGTCACTGTTCTAGGACAGACCTCTTTGTAAACAAGCTACCTGGCCCCCACGAAGCAACCCAGGGCTAAGCTGCCTTCTTGTATTGGAACTGTGATTAACAGGCTACTCATAAAACCGAGGTCAGTATCAGAAAATAGTTTCTGAGTCACGGGGAGGGATTGCTCACCCACCCTCAGAGCTACTACTCACCCACGGTGGCCAGGACCCGGCTGCCCACGGGGCGAGCCAGAGGGCCAGCGGGGGCGGGCTGGAGGCTGCTCTGGCCCGCAGCCTGGGTTCCTCAGAGGGAAAGAAGGAGAAGAGGAGGGTGCCTTTGCCTGGCCCTGTCCCGATTCTTCGCATACTCCATGTTATCCTCCCTCAAAGCACCCGTACCCCTTCTGAGCTGAGACCCAGTTTCCCTACCACAGAGGAGTGTTCTGCTTTGGAAAGGCTGGGGAGGAAGGGAGGTGTAACAGGTGACATCCCTCAGAAAAGTCTGCCCTTCCTTCCCGCCGCCGGTTCTTGGGACCGGCCAACTAGGGGAACTATTTCTGGAGCCGGATGCTGAGTGTGGCCAGCTGGTGGCTTGTTCGACTTCCTCCAAAGAGTGCACACCCTCACTCCCTCCACCCCAGGACCAAGTGGTCGCCCGTCCGCCCTCCCTTGAGACCTCAGCTGACCCTGCAGAGCACCTCCGGTTGACTGCACCCCCCCCCCCATGCAGCTCCCAGGCAGCCACCCCCAAACCGAGGAGGTTTGCGTGCTGCAGTGGTGCTGACGGAGCGGCCAGACTACCTGGAGATCAGCTTCCAAAATTCAGTCAGTACAGAGCCGAGCTGTGTTTTATCCATCAGGGGGGAGTCGGGAGCCAATCCCTTCCTGAACACACACATTTACTGCTGAGCCCATCGGACGCACAGCAGCCCGCAAGACAAACGAGTTTGCCAGGCCTTTCTTCCTCGGAGTCACTGGGTGGGTTCGCATGCCAACTGGATGCTTAACCATTGCATAGCCAAGGTGCTACAACTAGATAACCAAGCTGCCCCGAGGACCCCGGCCCCACATGGGAGGGGGGGTGCTCGTAGGATGAGTCAGTGAGTGGGCTCCGTCATCTCCAGCGTGTGGTCCTCTGAGTAATGTGACCTTTGCAGCAGTGGCACTTTGCAGACAGCCCACTCCCTGTACGTGAGCACCAGCTCATCACAGATCACGAGGCTGCCTCCGTCCCGGCCCCATCCCCCGGGAGGGGTGGCACCACAGAGGCCCAGCACTACCTGTCACCATGGCCTGGCTGCAGCCCACCTGCACAGCAGGAACCCAGGGCAGAGGAGACCAGGAGAGGGCCCACTGATGCCTGGCAAAAAACCCACTAGGACTGGAAGGCAGCCCACGCCAGGGCAAAACAGAGAGCCTTATTTACCCCCGGGGAGTCGGAGGGAGCCCAGAAGCCTGGGCCGAGGTCAGCGCACAAACCAGTCTTTCTCCTCCTGCATGGGAGAGAGGTCTGTGGGCGCCTGGACCCAGCCAGCCTGGGGAGGCAGGGGGCGCTCAGCGGGGCCACGCGAACGGAAGCGGGGGCTTCAGCCCCTATGCTTAAGCATGGCAGTTTAAAACTTGAAGAAACCCCTGCTAACGTCTGGCAGGCGCAGAAAGAAGGCAGTGTTCACTACCACCAACCAACACCAAACCTGCTGCTGCCCAACACAGCAGGTGACAGGAGGGCAACTGTGTCCCGTGGGGCCATCTCGCTGCCATCTGTACTGAGGCAGGTCACCAGGCCTTTCTTCCACAGCACCGCCTGGTGGGGGTGAACTACCAGGAGCAGCTGGGAGCAATCCTTTCTAACACCCAGAACCTGTCTGTCACACAGCCCCAACAACTGTTTGTTCAAGTGAAGCGAAAACTTCAGTTCACATAAAGACATGCACACAGATGCCTCATGTAGACGCAGCTCTATTCAGAATGACCAAGAACTAAAAAAGAACCCCATGCCTACAAAACAACCCCAAGAACCCACTTTTATCAGGCCAAGGCCGACTCGGATTCTCCAGGACGGCAAACCTTTCCCCGGGGCAGACTCTTTCTAGTGGGCCCTCACTGCTAGCACCCGACACCCAACCACCAGGCCCGCAACGGCTCGTGGTGGTGTGGCCCCTGGGTGCCATCCAGCGGGCTCTGACCCACGGCGGTCCAGGGCACCGCACAGCATACTGCCTGGTCCCGCGCCAGGGTCACAACTGTTCCTACACCAGGCAGGCAGACGCCAGCACACTGTAGAACTTTATTTTATATGAAAAGGAAGAGTTGGGTGGAAGATAGGGAGGGAGGGGGGAGGACTTTGGGGGGAGCAAAAAAAGGGGGCAGGAATGGGGAGGGAACACTAGATCCGATTGTGACTACACAACTCATTTTATTATTCTTTTGTGGGCATCACTGCCCTGGTGGGAGTAGGAGGCCCAGCCTTGCTCTTGGAGAGCTGCGGCTGGATTTGAACTGTCAACCCTGTGGGCCGCAGTCCCGCACTCAACCACTACGCCACTGGGGCTCAGCCCCTCCACAACTCATGGTGACTTAACCATGACCAAAAAAGAGAAAATGTTCTAAAATTTATGCGGGTGATGATTGTACAATTCTCGACATGATCGAACTGTTGAATTGGCCCATACAGCTGTAAAAAAAAAAGAGGCGTTTCGCTAAGTGGAGCCATAACACAGGTGCACATCAAACACATTCTGACAAGCTTGGCAAAGCCAAGGGGCAGCGAGAACTGACTCAGTGCCTGCAGCCATGGGCTGCCACGAGGGCCTGACCGCTTGCGAGGAGGGCGCAGGGAAGGGTCAGGGTCGAACAGGGGAAAGCTGCCAGAATCGAAAAACGACCGTGTGCTGCGTTCTGGGCTCCCCACCGCAAGGCCAGCAGTTTGAAACCACCAACCGCTTTCTGCTCCCAAGAAGGCGTAGTCTCCGAAACCCCCACTCGGGGGCAGCTGTGTCCTCCCTGCCGGGTCTCGGGGCCGGGCCAGGGCTGATGGCAGCGAGTGAACTTTCTGAGAAAGCAAACGGGTGAAGCAAAGAATGGCACACATCACTCGATGACTAGCTCAAAGGTTGGCAGTTCAAATCAAGGCCGGCGCTCCTTGGAAGCCTGGCGGGAGATCTGTTTTTGAAGGGCAGACTTGAAGAGGTTCCAGAACAGTTCTGCCTCCTTGGGAATCAGAATGGACGCTACGGCATGGGCAGCAACATCACAGGGGCAGAAAAGACATCAGTATGCGGAGGGGGGGGGGGCCTGAACTACAGTGGAAGGAGGGATGAAGAACTGTTCCTTCTTCTGGTAGTGGTTAACCTGGCAAACCTCAGGAGCCCTACATCAGAAAGAATGATGCCGTGTGCCCACTAAAAACAAAACAGAGAAATAGTAAGCTTGACAAAGGTAATGCTCCAGAGAGGGGCTGGCTGAGAAGAGGGACTGCTGTGGCCAAGTGCCTATCCTTCCTGTTTCCTAATGCTGGCTTGCTAACTCCCCGTTCACCTGTCAGGGCCCCTAAGAAGCCTCCCTAACTCTGAGTTTTAAAAAATAAAAAAGCTCAACACAGACCCAATCGTTGGATCCTGATCAAAAGGAGGGAGAAATGTGGAACAAAACTTCAAATGCTTAGAAATAAGACTTACTGGAAACAGTCGGGCTGGAGGAAGTCCTGATTCTGCCTAGAAAAAAGTTGAAGCCTTGTCTTTTTTTTTTTCTTAAAAGTATTTTTACCCATTTTACTGGGCACTCTTACAGCTCTTTAGACATCCATACATCCCGTGTGTCAAGCACATCTGTACATATGTTGCCATCATCTTTTTCAAAACGTGTTCTCACGAGCCCTTGATATCAGTTCTTCATTTCCCCTCCCATTTTCACCCTCATGGACCCTTGGTAAGTTATAAATTATTTTCATATCTTTCACTATCTGTGATCTCTCTTCTATCTGTGTTTCTGCTGGTGGTGGGGGATGGTATATAAGCCAATCATTGAGACAGGTTCTCCCTTTCTCCCCTCCTACCCTCCGGGTATCAATAGTTCCATTATTGTTCCTGACTGTGTTTATCTGTCCTGGATTCCAGTGTCAGGAGCTGTTATCTCTACCAGCTTCCATGCTCTGGTCTAGCTGGATTTGTAAGTAGAATAGAGGTCCTGATGGGGGGGAGGGAGCATTAAAGAACTAGACGAATGTTGTACGTTTCATTGGTGCTAAGGGCACCCTTCCTTGTGACCCTTCTGTGAGGGGATGTCCACTAGTCTACAGATAGGTTGTGGATCGCCACTCCCACCCCTTGTTCCAATCAATGTGATTGTCTGTTTGGGGTCTTCAGATGCCTGATATCATTGACACCTCGTGATCACACAGGCTGGTGTTTCTTCCATGTGGGCTCTGTTGCTTCCCAGCTAGATGAAGCTTATTTATCTTCAAGACTTGAAGACCCCAAGCTTGTCTTTTTTTATTTTTTTTTTTTAGGCATCACTGCCCTGGTGGTGGGAGTAGGAGGCTCAGCCTTTGCTCCTGTGAGCGGGAATTGAACCTCCGTCCCAGTGGGTCGCAGTCCCGCGCACAACCACTACGCCACCAGGGCTCAGCCCCCAAGCTTGTCTTTTAAGAGCCAGGCACCATCAGCTTTCTTCACCACATTTCCCTATGCACCCATTTGGTCTTCAGCAATGGTGGGGAAGGTGAGCATCAAAGAATTCCAGGGTGGGCTGAGCCCCGGTGGCGTAGTGGCTGTGCACGGGACTGCGGCCCACTGGGATAGAGGTTCAATTCCAGCAGTGGGGCTCGGCCTCCTACTCCCACCGCCGGAGAGCAGTGATGCCCTCTCCCAAAAAAGAACTTTTTTTTTAGTTTTTTTGGGCATCACTGCTCTCCGGCGGTGGGAGCAGGAGGCCCAGCCTTGCTCCTGGAGAGCTGCTGCTGGATGTGAACCGCCAACCCTGTGGGCCGCCGTCTGGCGCCATCGGGGCTCAGCCGAAAAGCTCATTTTTTAAAAACGAAACAACTAAGTTCATTTCATACCAATAATGTTGAGCTCTGAACATGACCCGCTCAATGAGATTGAGAAGGCAACAGGGCCTCTCCAAGGCAAGGGGCCCAAGTGAAGGGTGGTGAGAATTTATGGGCAGGGACGGGGCGTGTGAATCAGAGCATTCAAGTTTTTGCAGCCCCCGGTGACATCTGAAAGCGTGTGTGTGTGTGTGTGTGTGTGTGTGTGTGTGTGTGTGCTCTGTGACATTTGCACGACCAGGAGGCAAAGAAGAAGAAACGGGACTGCTCGGACCCCTGCTGCAGCTGTACAGGCGGAACGCGGCCATGCGGGAGCGAGGCGCAGCCCGGTGGGAGCGGTCGGACTTTGGGACTGTGGAACGCCGGCCCGGGTCAGAGGCTGCCTGGCAGCGCTCCCCTGTCTCCCCGGCTCCCGCCCAGGGCGGCCGGATGGGAGAGCCGAGCACCCCGGGGCTCCACGGCGCCTCCGGGCTCAGGATGCACAAAAATAGCCCGCGCCGGCGCACGCGGGGCCCCGCAGGAAACGGCGGGCGCGCCCGCCCCAACCCTGCAAACGCTCCCGGAACCGGGACACCCAGGCCGGCGGCGGCGGCGGCGGCGGCCGCGCCCCGCCCAGGCGCCTCCGACGTGACGCTGGGCCGGCGCGCGAGCCCCGAACGTGCGGGTTTCCCCCCGCGGCTTCCGGGGAGGCCCCGTCTCCCTCGTGCCGGAACACCCGGGCGCGCAGCAAAGACACCTCGCCAGACGCCCGGCCGCCCCCGAGCGCGCGCCTAGCCGACGCTCCACGCCGCCCCCCCCCCCCGCCCCGGGCGCCCGCGGCCGCAGCCGGAGCCGGAGCCGGAGCCGCGAGCCGGGCGCAGACGTCCCGGGGCCGTGACCCTGAACCCCGCGCGGCCTCGGGGAACCCCCCGGGGCCGGCCTGGGTGAATTTCCACTCCGCGGCCGCCCGGCGCCCGGACGCTTCCCAGGGTCAGGCCGGTGCTCCGGGCCAGCGGGGGGGCGGGGAGGGGGGGTTTCGGGTGAAACCGGGACTTAGACTAAAAACCGGGGCGGGGGGTGGCGGGGGGCAGGGCCGGCGGCTGGAAGTAAACCCGCGGACCCGTGCGGGACAAGTCGGGCAACTTCGCGGCCGAGGACGCGGCCGCCGGGCACGCTCGGCCCCGTCATGGCTGGTCCGCGGGGACGAGCGAGCGCGGGGATGAATTACCGCGCGAGGAGGGGTGCGGGGGGGGGACACGCCGCCCGGGGCGCCCTGACAGCGCCCCTGGTTCCCGGCGGAGAAAACTTCCCGTCCGACGCGCCGTCCGGGGCAAACTTGGGGCCCGCCCGGCCGCGGGGGCCGGCGGGGGCGCCGACCACCACAGCCCGGCGCGCGGGACGCCCCTCCCGGGCAGCGCGCCCCCAACTCCGCGCGGGGGGCCGGGCAGCGGGGGCCGGCGGCCCCAGGCCGGGCTTCCCCGCGCGTCTTGGGCCGGAAGGCGGCTCCCGGGACGCGCGGGAGGGCCGGTGGGCGCGCGGCCGGGGGTCCGCGGCGACGGGGGGCAGCGGGCGGTACTCACGTAGACCGGCAGCGGCCACGGGTAGACGGCGGGCTCGGCCCCCACGGGCGACTTGAGCCTCAGCTCCAGCTTCTCGCCCATGTCGGCGCGCGCGGCCGCCGCACCATGCTAGTCGGGCGGTTGGGGGAGGGGCGGACGGGCGCCCGGGGGGAGGGGCGGGGGAGTGGAGGGCGGGGCGGGAGGCTGAAGGAGGGAGGGGGGGGGCGGCCCGGCCTGGCCTGGGCCCGGGCCTCGGCCGCCGCCGTGCTCCTGTCCGGCCCCGGCTCCCTCTTTGTGGTCACAGGCCCCGGGCCTCCAGCGCCGCCGCCATCTTGGGCCGGCGTGAGGCGAGCACAATGAGCCGGGGGCCGGGCGCAACCACTCCCCGAGCGCGCAGGGGGGTGGGCGTGGGGGGCGGGCACGCGGCGCCGGGGGGCGGGGCGCGCCGGTCGCCCCGCCCCCGCCCGCCGGGAGCCGCCGCCTCAGGCCCCGCCCCGTGAACTCGGCTGCCCTCCGACGCCCTTGCCGTGCAGAAGCTGGAAGCCTGGAGAGGCACCGTCGGGGCTGCGAGTTCGAGTCCCGCTCGGGGCTGGGCTTGATGCGTACGCGACTGGCGACGTCATCATGGATCGTCCCGTGATTAAACCGATGGTGCATGGTGAGATTAATTCATCACGCAGAAATTCAAGTCAGCAGTCTACGCTAGGTGTGGTTCTGCCAATTGGTGACTGGCCAGTATGGAGTATTATGCAGCCATCAAAAGGGATGGGTGTGAATGAGACTGAATGGCACACTATATGGCACACTCAAGGGCTGAGCCCCGGTGGCGTAGTGGTTGTGTGCGGGGCTGCAGCCCACAGGGTTGATGGTTCAAATCCAGCAGCAGCTCTCCAGGAGCAAGGCTGAGCCTCCTACTCCCACCGGGGCAGTGATGCCCTTCCCCCACCCCCACCCCCCCACACACACAAAGGAGTACAAAGTCCCTTTCTCCACCCAACGGTGGTTAGGATGTACTGTATGTTTCACCCCCGAGAGTCCTGGTGGCGCCAAGGTATGCGCTTGGCCGCTCAGGCCTGAGGTTGCACAGAAGAAAGGCCTGGCCTCCTCGAAGACCCTCCCGGGCAGTTCTCCAAAACAAGTGCGCCAACCAAGAAGAACGGATGTCACCTCCGCGCCGACACAGGGTGCAAACCCCGCACCCTGTCTTAATAACCCCAAAGTGGGTCGTTCCCACTCTGCCCACGGACTCCACCAAAGAAAAGACCGGTGAGCCGCTTCGGAGGTCAACGGGGTGCCGCCAGGAGCGTCCAGCCGAGCAAATTCGGCGGCACAACTCCTGCGACTGCCTCTAGCGGGATCGGTGGGGCCCGAGGAGTGTACTGCATCACCACGAAAACACTTTAGTCGGCCCAGCCCCGGTAGAGGTTGTGTGCCGTTCTGCAGCCTAAAGGGTTGGCGGTTCAAATCCAGGTGCAGCTCTCTTGGAGCAAGGCTGGGCTTCCAACTCCCACTCGGGCAGTGAGGCCACACACAAAAAAAGAAAGAAAAGAAAACACTTTCGTCTTAGCGGGCTGAAGGTTGGGTGCATGCTTCATATGGGAAGAAGACTAGAGTGGTGCCCAGTGACCGGAGGGAGGGGAGAATGAATGGGGCGTCCCTGCTTAAGGGACACGGTTTCTGTTTGGAGTGATAGAAAAGGTGTGGAAATACGTGGTGGGGAGTGGTTGCATAAAATGATGATATCAAACTTCATACTTTAAAATGATTGGGGGCAAGGGCTCAGGTAGAAAATATTTGGAAATGAAGATGGCAGCAGGTGTGCCTGATAGGAATCGTGTGTTGTAAATGTTGTAGGAGCTGTAAGGGCCCCCGGTAAAATTATTGGAAAAGAAAAGTTTGGGGGAGGGGGAAGGGGAGAACAGGGAGCTGGTAGCATTGATCTCACCCCCTGCATGGGCTCGAACAACAGAATTGTATGTGAGTGGGTATATTGGACTGTGTAAGCTATGCTCCTGCCCCCCATAAAAGCTATTATAGAAAAAAAGGGGGAGTTGCTAGGAGGGAGGGTGGGGCAGGGGGAGGGAGGGATACAGGGGAGTTGGTATCAAGGAGTTCAAGAAGAAAAATGTTTGGAGACTGATAGTGGTGGCAGTTGTGCAATACTGCTCGATGTGATTGAACTGTGGAATGTTCTATTGGTAAGCGCTCCCAATAAAATGATTTTTAGGCTGAGCCCCGGGGGCGTAGTGGTTATGTGTGGGACTGTGGCCCACTGGGTTGCTCTCCAGGAGCAAGGCTGGGCCTCCCACTCCCACCAGAGGGCAGTGATGCCAATAAAAAGAAATGATTTTTAAATTTTTTAAATGATTAGGAATCTACATCTTTTAAATCATTTTATTGGGGGCTGAAAGCCATATTTTAAGTATATTTTTACCACAATGCATACACACACACACACACTCACCCCACATAGGTAGTTAGCGGCCCTTGACTGGAGTCAACTCTGCCTCCAAGACAACAGGAAGTCTGTTTCCCAGTCCTGTGCCATCTTCACAATCACTGGTCTGCACAGTCACGGTTTCGGCCACTGTGAATTTATTGTGAGTGTTTCCCGGCCCTGGGGCTCACCTCTCAGCACTGGAGGGAACTCGGTTCTGCTGGCGGTGTCCAGAGGAACTTGACCCCCACGTCTCTCTTCCTCGTCTCTCCGTATGGCAGGTCCACAGAATTCTGTCCACCGTGGGGGACCCAGTGGCCATTTGAAACATCTAGTGGCACGTGGTGAGACAGACTGAGGGGTGGGGCACAGACATACGCTGGTACACGTCTAAGAGGTGGACTCTGGGCCCGTCTTCTCCAAAACAACAGACAAAAACAGCCGAACCCAAACGCTACTTACGAGAGACCCTGAGGGAAAACACTGCAGAAAATGACACTCTTGGCCCCCCCCCCCCCGGCCCGGTTCTCCTCCCCCCCCCCCCAATGCCACAGTAATACTGTGATGCTCACAAGAAACTCTCGACCTTTCCGTCCCTCCATTCTGACCCAGCGCACAGAGCAGAACTACTCCTTTGGGTTTCTGAGCCTGTGAAGGGCAGCATCTAGCCTCCTCTTTCTCCCACAGTGCGGCTGGTGAGTTCAAACTGCTGTTTTTGTGGTTAGCAGCCCAATGCATAATCCATGAGGCTACCCGTCCCCCTGGTAATAATAATAATAATTGCCATTTAAAATCACAGTGATGATAAATCCCAAAGACTTGTCTCATTGGGTAAATCGGTCGCCTTGAGAGTATTGAAAAGCAAGCGTGTTACTTTGAGCACTAAGGTGCGTCTGACCCACGCCCCGGTGATCTCCCTTGTGTCCTCTGCCTGTGAAAGAAAGACTGGGGCTGAGCCCCGGTGCCGTAGTGGTTGTGTGCCGCCCACAGAGTTGGCGGTTCAAATCCAGCAGCAGCTCTCCAGGAGCAAGGCTGGGCTTCCTACTCCCACCAGGGCAGTGATGCCTGCCCCCCCCAAAGAAAAGAAAAGAAAGGAAGGCTGAAGGAGAAGCCCTGCATTGCATTGTGGTGCTGGAGGAGAATGTTGACATTAACATGGACCAAGAAAAGGACAAACCTATCCGTCTTGAAAGAAGGACGGCCAGAGACCAGGACAGCAAGTCCTTGTCTTACAAACCTTGAATGTGTGGTCGGGAGAGAGCGGTCCTCAGAGAAGGACATCCTGCTTGCTGAAATGGAGGGGCAGCGAAGGAGAGGAGGGCTCTCTGTGAGAAGTGAGATGGACAGACGCTGTGGCTACGAGGATGGACTCGGGCACGGACATGTTTGGGGACGGAGCAGACCAGGCCGTGTTTTGTGTTGTGGTGCATACACACACACATGTTCCATGAGGCCACCCGCTCAGGGGTGCCTGCCAACAACAGCCTCCACCCATGAGCTATCATGACCAGACACCTGCTGTGCGTCCAGGATCCCTGGTGGCATTCCTGGGGCTGCTAACCACCAGTTCAGCAGTTCAAAACCACCAGCCACCCCACTGGAGAAAAGCCAGGCTCTCTACTCTCCCAGAGAGTACAAGGCTTAGAACAACCTTGGGGACAGTCTGTCCTGTCCCTTAGGGTCCTCGACGACCGTGAACTTGAAGTTCTGTTTATGGGCCAGCTGGAAGACAGTCACTCGCTGTGTTAGTCTGGGTAGACTAGAAGAACAAATTGATAGACAGGCATGTGGATGTAAGGGAAAGGTTTATAGACAAAAGGAATGGAACACTGAGAAAGCATCCTAGCCCAGTCCAGTTCAAAGTCCTAAGTCCCATATTAGCCCATATGCCCGATATCAGTCTATAAAGTCTCTTTCCGACTCACAAAGTCACAGGCCAGTGGGTGCAGAGTCCCGGTGCTGGCAGGGGTCTCCCCATGGCTCCTCGCTTCCAGGGCTCAGGGTCCATCAACAGCATCCAGTGGTGGTAGAGGCAGCTCAGCGCTGGCAGGGCTCTCCACGTGGCTTCTCCAGCTTCAGAGCTCTGGTTCCATCAGGGTAAGCCCGTGTGACTTCTCCTCTGGCTCCTCCAGCTCCTGGGACGCTGCCATCTTGTCTTGTCCATAGTTCATCGTCTCAAAGACTGACTCCCAATAACTGGGGAGATGGCTTCTCATCTCCATGAGGGAAATATCTCCAGATTCCCAGAAGTCTCAGGAGAAAGCCGTGCCCACCCAGAGGCCTCATTGGCTACTCCATGGCTATCTCCAGATGAACAGGCTAGACTCCACCCCTACATTTCAATCGTGAAATTAACATAAGCACACGACCGCCACACTCGCGTTTCAACAGCCTGCTTAAAAAGTCACAGCTCTGCCGAGAGGTGAGGTACTTGAGGCCCAGAGAGGCTCAGTGATTTTTTTTTTTTTAGTTCCATGACTCTTAAGATCAGCGTTTTTCTCTCTCAAGTCGAGTTCTGATGTTGCTCTCATGGCTAGACTGGGGTTCTGGATTTGGGGAGGAAAGCCACCCAGTTAAACTGTGATCCCGCCTCCCCCAGGGCAGTTGGCTTTGGAGGTCAGCACTGAAGCTGCAGCTCGGGGAGCGGGACACGCCTGACCAGAGCACACGAGAACAAAAGAAGGGGAAGGGAGAGAGAGTGGAGGGCTTCCTGGCCCACCGAGCCTTGAGGACGATATCCCCACTCAGAACAGCCAGTGCACAGAGAGGCCCATACGACCAGCCCCACCATGAAACATGGTGTCAGGCTGAGCCCCGGTGGCACAGTGGTTGTGTGAGGGATTGGCCCACTGGGTTGGCAGTTCAAATCCAGCAGCAGCTCTCCAGGAGCAAGACTGGGCCTCCTACTCACACACACACACACACATACACACAAAAAACATAAAACACGGTGTCCCTCACTGACCTAAGGCCCTACGGGGACAACAAAGGAGAAGCAGAATTGGAATTATACTCTGTCTGACCCCACCACACCAAGGCAAAACACTAAGGGTGTGCAGCAGAGCGTGGAGTTCCCGAGGGAGTGCCAAGATATACATTGGGGCCAGGGTGTGGCACCCCGTAGGACTCAACTGGGGGACACTCCTGGAGGTCAACTGTGTTAGTCCAGGTAGACTAAAGAAACAAATTCATAAACACACATGTGAATATAGGGGGAAGGTTTATATACAAGAGGAATGGAACATTGAGAAAGCATCCCAACCCAGTCCGGTCCAAGGTCACAAGTCTGATATTATCCCATATGTCCAATACCAGTCTATACAGTCTCCTTCCGACTGCCGAAGCATGTGCAGTGACACCAGGACAATCACAGGCCAGTGGGTGCAGAGTCTTGTGTGTCCGGTGGCAGTAGAAGCATCCCAGCACTGGCAGGAGTCTCCACGTGGCTTCTCCAGCCCCAGAGGTTTGGCTCCATCAGGGCAAGCCCATGTGGCCTCTCCTCCAGCTCCTCCATTCTCCAGGAATCAGGATCCATCAGCATGCTGTCACCTCGTCTTGTCAGTAGTTCGTCCTCTTGGAGACTGAGTCAAGTCTCTCTCCTCCAAATGGGAAATACCGCGAGACTTCCCAGAATTCTCAGGAGAAAGCCAAGCTCACACAAAGGCCTCATTGACGATCTCCAGATTGACAGGCTAGACTCCACCCCTGCACTCCCAATCGTGAAATTGACATAATATAAGGACATGACCACCACATCAACTAACAGACCTTGAACTATTTACAGGTTTTTATTTTGTTATTTATTTTGTTATCATTTGTTATTTTACATACATATATATATATATTGGGTTATTGTTGTTTTTTAATGTAACTCTTTTTTTTTTCAGGCATCACTGCCCTCAGGTGGTGGGAGTAGGAGGCCCAGCCTTTGCTCCTGGGAGCCGGAATTGAACCTCCATCCCAGTGGGCCGCAGTCCCGCGCACAACCACTACGCCACGGGGGCTCTGCCCTGTTGTTGTTTTTAATGTGATTCCCATGATAGCTGATCAAAAGCGCAGGCTATCAACAGGATGTATTCCTGATAGTGCTGACCTCAGTCACCTGACCGGTACCAGCTCTGAAGCCGGGAGTGAACACCCCCCTCCTTTAGTGGCCACAGTTGAGCAGAGTGACAAAACCAGGTGGCGGTGAGGAAATGGAGCAACAGGAACTCCCATCCATTGCTGACCGGAAGCAAGGGGGGGGGCGGGCCTGGAGGGAGCAACCTCTTTGGAAAGCAACCTGTTAGAACCTGCCCGCGCTCCGGCCCCCTGCTCCATGACGCCGCAACTCCCTTCAGATAGGCACACAAGAGAAGGGCCTTTTTATTCTTGCTATTGGTAAATATGGTTTTATCGATGCCACCTGTATGTTTTTTGGGGTTTTTTTTGGCGGGCATCACTGCCTCTGGTAGTCGTGGGCACTACCCAGTGCTGCTCCTGAGAGCAGCCACTGGATTTGAACCACCAAGCCCGCAGGCCGCAGTCCCGCACGCAACCACTGACGCCACCAGGGCTCAGCCCCTGTATGTTTTTTTTTTTTTAATTAAAAGATCATTTCCCTGGGGGCTCTTACGGGTCCCATACCCATCCATACACCAATGGTGTCAAGCATTTTTGTACCTCTGTTGCCATTTTTATCCGGTTGGTTGTTTTTGCTGTCATTCGCCACAGACATTTCCTTTCCACTGAGCCCTGAGGATCAGCTCCATTTTCCCCCGCTCCCGCCTCAAAGAGAAGTGGCTTGGTGCGCTAAGCAACCTATACTAGAATGTTCACAGCAGCCTCAGTCACGGGAAGTGGCACAGCCGATTACGCGTTAAGCTGCCAACAAAGCTTGGCACCGCCCTCCTGCCAGCCACTCCATGGGGAAACGACGAGGCTCTCACTTCCCGGAAAGATCTCGTCTTGGGAACCCCAACAGGCAGTTCTACCCTGTCCTGCAGGTTCTCCGTGGGTCTGCGTCAGCTCCAAGGCAGAGGGGTGAGTGGTGGGGGGCTGGACACCGTGCCAGCCTCCTTGTGAAGACGAATGGGTGAACCCATTGTGCGCTCAGACAAGAGGAGGTCATGTTTGGGCCGGGGTCAAATCAGGCGGCCCCCAAACCAGGCACCCCTTGGCACCAGCCTCACAAGAAGGAGATCAACAACCTGCTGAACCCTTCCTCTGGCATTTCACAGAGCTTATCTCCCTGAAGGGCATAGCCCCTTCACAGAGTTTATCTCTCCGGGCCAGGTCTGTACAGCCTCTTCTGTCAGTGTTCCAGAAATCGGGTCTGCGAAAGACAAAAAATATACTTGTGCTAGTCCGGGTAGACTAGAGGAACAAATTTCTTTCTTTCTTTCTTTTTTTTTTTTTGGGGGGGGGCGGCAATCACTGCTGTCCGGTGGTGGGAGTAGGAGGCCCAGCCCCACTGCTGGAATTGAACCTCCGTCCCAGTGGGCCGCAGTCCCGCGCACAACCACGACGCCACTGGGGCTCAGCCCGGCTAGAGGAACAAATTTCATAGACACGCATATGGATATAAGGAAAAGGTTTATAGACAAGAGGAATGGGACATTGAGAAAGCTTCCCAGCCCAGTCCAGTTCAAAGTCATAAGTCCGATATTAGCCCATATGCCCGATACCAGTCTATAATGTCTCCTTCTGACTCATAAAGTCACAGGCCAGTGGGTGCAGAGTCCCGGCGCCAGCAGGGATCCCCTCATGGCTCCTCGTTTCCAGGACTCAGGGTCCATCACCAGCATCCAGTGGTGGTAGATGCAACTCAGCACTGGCAGGGCTCTCCACGTGGCTTCGCCAACTTCAGAGGTCTGGTTCCATCAGGGCCAGGCCGTATGGCTTCTCCTCCGGCTCCTGCAGCAGTTTGGACACTGCCATCTTGTCCGTAATTCCTTGTCTCTTGAGACTAACTCCCAACAGCTGGGGAGATGGTTTCTCATCTTCACGAGGGAAATATGAGATTTCCCAGTAGTCTCAGGAGAAAGCCACGCCCACACAGAGGCCTCATTGGCTACTCCACGGCTATCTCCAGATGAACAGGCCAGACTCCACCACTACATCTCCATCATGAAATTAACACCAGCACATGACCGCCACAATACTCACAAGCCATATCTTGACTGAGATCCTACAGCTGCACCCTCCAGAAAGCCTCTTTCCCCTTATTGGCTCAAGCCCTATATATTAAGGTGACCAGACGTCCCACTCTTTAACAAGCTAACAATGTCCCACGGCGTTTTAAAATGAAATATATTACCGGGCTGAGCCCCGGTGGCGTAGTGGTTGTGTGCGGGACTGTGACCCACAGGGTTGGCGGTTCAAATCCAACAGCAACTCTCCAGGAGCAAGGCTGAGCCTCCTATTCCCACCATGGCAGTGCCGCAGAAAAAACAAAAGAGAGAGGAGAGAGAAGAAGACACAGCTCAAACCAAGTCCAGAGACTCCAGGAAGGGCGTGGTGGTTGAAGAAATGACTAAGGAGTTGCCAAGGTGAGCTTCAAATAACGGAGGCTTTGGTTTGGTTTCTTCAGACTCAGCCTGCTCAGGGGAGTCCTTTGAGGCTAAAGCTGCAGCAGAGTTTTATTCATTGATATGTCACCCTGCCCTGCGGCATGCACATCAGTTCATAATCTTGAAATTTTAAAACCTTTAGGGCTTTCTGGAAAGCTCCAAACCCTTGGGCTGTCCTAGTGCTCCAGGCTGACCCCACCCTGGGCCCCAGGAGAGGCTCAGAAATGAGGAACCCTGGCCTGTATCGAGGGAGACCCAGCAGGTGCTGGAATGTCTTGGGTCAGTACCCCTGGTCCAAGAGGCAGCATGGGGGTCAGCGGTTCAGTACCACGGAGAGTTCCCAGTTGCCCGAGAAAGGGCCAGGTGCTGCCCTGGGAGGCTGTAGCCCCAACTGAGGTGGTGAGAGTGGAGGAGCCTGCGCCCACCCAGTCTGTGTTCACCACAGACCACTTCGAGTAACGCCTGGATCTGCAAAGCCGCTTAATAAATACTTGTCGAGAAATGAATTCCACCACTTATTTCCAGGGGTGAAAAGGGGGTGGCTTGGGGCGGAGCCGAGCCAGTCAGGGAGCTCTGTAGCAGCAATGAAATGTGCAGCTTTCCTCTGCTTCTTACATGCTTCCTCCCCCCACGATCACCATCCCAATTCTGCCTTACAAATCCAGCTGGACCAGGGGATGGACACTGGGCATGGACACTGGTACAGATGGGAACCGGAAACATGGGGAATCCAGGGCAGATGATCCCTTCAGGACCAGTGATGAGAATGGCACAAGGATAGCGGGAGGGTGGGGGGAAGGTGGGGTAGAAAGGCGGAACTGATTATAAGGATCCACATATACCCCCCTCCCTGGGGACGGAAAACAGGGAAGTGGGTGAAGGGAGACATCGGAAACATATGATATGACAAAATAATCGTAATTTATACATGATCAAGGTTTCATGAGGGAGAGGGGAATGGGGAGGGAAGGAGGGGAAATATGAGGAGCCGATACCAAGGACTTAAATAGAAAGCAAATGTTTCGAGAATGATGAGGGCCACAGATGTACACATGTGCTTGGCCTACAATAGATGTGGGTCTGGATTGGGATCAGAGTTGCATGAGCCCCCATAAAGTGGTTTGAAAAGAAGAAAAGTGGACCCGGAAGGAAATGGGATGAAGGGAGAATTCTTTCGCCATCGGACATGCTTTTGAAGTCTTCAAATCCGGTGTCCTGTACAGGTGTGTCTGAGGCTGCTGCTCAAGCCAGCAGCCCCTGGTTCCCCTGGTTCTTGAATCCACAGCCACACCAGGATGGTGCTAGAATATGTTTTGTCCTTGTCACTGCTTCAACCACTTCCTTCCTTTCTCGCAAGACAAGCCACCCCAGCTTGACCTGGTGTCTTTCGCCCGCCCCACTCAGGAAGCCGTTATTTCTCCCTCCGGTCCTGGTTCCTTCCCTTAGGGAATGGTCTTCTGAACCAACGTGGGGGTCAGACGGATGAGAGCTGGTCAAGAGGGCGGGCCACGGGAACTCGGGTGCGTTGCTGAAGGGAGGAACCACTTCAGGGGCCAACTCGAGATCCCTGTCTGGGCCCCACGGATATAGACTAGAAGGTTCTGGGCAGCTTAATTCACTCATGGTGCATGTGATACACAGCCTGTTCTAACCATTCCTGTTAACCACAGACACAATGGTGGTGGGGGTGGACGCTGCCGGGTCGTCCGGGACTCACTGTGACCCCACGTGCAAGACAGCAAGACGTTGCCCTGTCCCGCACCAGCCTAACCAGGTTTTGTCTGAGTCTCTGGTTGTAGCGATTGTATCATTCTGTCTCCTGAAGCCCTGACTGTCAGATCCTTTGCTCCCTGGGGATCTTTGTCCATGTCCCGGAGAAGACTAAGGATGGTCTTACGGGCTGCTAAGAGGACCGTGGCCCTGACCCTGCAGGCCAAGACTTGCATTTATCTTCCTCAGCGGTTCAAAACCCCAAGGGTGGCGCTTTCCCTTGCCCGAGCATGAAGTTCAGAGAGTTGGGAAGGAAGGAGGAACGGGAATGAAACATGTAAGGGTAAAACCCGGTGATCTGCCCTGCAAACCTTCACCTAATTCGCCATCCCAAAGTTTTGTTTTTGTTTTTGTTTTTTAAAAAAGGAAGAATCCTGGCGTTGGCACTCCTGTCTGGGAGAAGGCTCTGGCTGGGTCGGTGGGAGTCAGGAGGGTCACTTTGACCCAGGGCAGCAGCCTGGGTCCCCATCCAGGTGCTGCGCTTCAGATAAAGCCCGTGTAGACACCACATTTCCCCCCCCCACATCCCCCCCACACCCCTCCCGCCGTTTCCAAGGCAACAGGAGCCTGCCTTTGCATTTCAGCCCAAGCGGAATCCTTACCTCTTTACCCATAGCCTGGATTTGCCTACCAGTGGCTGCCTCATTTAAATATTACGTAAATGCTGCTTTCCCCCAAATCCCAGAATAGTCGGTTTGTTGGGTTCCCTCTCTCCTGAGACAGCCATTCTTCCTCTGTCACGCAGTGTGCATCGCTGCAGCAATGAATGAACGTCCGTGGGAGCACAGTTGCGTCCCTGGACGCCTTTATGATGGCGTAGTGGTTAAGCAGCGGGCTGCTCACTGCGAGGTCGGGTGTTCGAAACCACTGGCGGCCCTGCAGGAGAAAGAGGAAGCTTTCCCCCCACTTTTTTCTCTCTCGCATCACGGCTCTGGTGGGAGTAGGAAGCCCAGCCTTGCTCCTGGAGCGCTGCTGCTGGATGTGAACTGCCAACCCTGTGGGCCGCAGTCTCGCACACAACCACTGCGCAACCGGGGCTCGCAAGAGCGAGCTCTAGCCTGTGCTCCCGGGTCATGATGAGCCTGCGTCCATCCTGAGGCAGCCAGTCTGGCTTTTCTCGGAGAAGGGGAGGAGAGCGGGGAGAGGCGTGTTTGCAGAAAACGGAGACCCGAGGGCCAGGATGCGACACAGACCAAAGCAACCCCACTGCCCTCAGCTCGCGTCTGACTACGGTGCGTCTGCAGGGCCGAGCTGAGGAGCTGAGGCCGGGCGCTTGCTGACAGAGGATACTGAAAGTACCCAGGCGGCCCCAAACCGAAAAAGCCAAATTCCGCTAAGTGCGTACCAACTCACGGTGGCCCTGCAGGGCAGGGAGAATAGCTGCCGTGGGTTTCCAAGACGGTCGGTGACTCTTGACCAGGGCAGAAAAGCGTATCATTCTCCCGAGGTTTCGAATGGACTGCCAAAAGAACCGACCGAGAACCCACCTAGAAGTACCGCCAGGATGATCCTTCGAGGCAAGCATGGCAAGAGAGACCAGTCTCTGGAGAAGGAGGTCATGCTTGGTAAGGTAGAGGGTTGTATTCGTCCCCGGGTAGAGTAGAGAAACAAATTCATGAAGACGCTCGTGTGCGTATGAGTGATACGAGCCTATATGTCCGATACCCATCTAAAAGTCCTCTTCAGATTCCCAAAACACATGCCATGATGTCGAATGCAGGAAGATCACAGGCCAGTGGGCGGAGAGTCTGGTGGATCCAGTGGCGACGGAAGCATCTCAGCGCTGGTGTGGGTCACCCGGTGGCTCCACCGGTCTCCTCAGCAGAGAGGGTGTCAGGGAGTGAGCTTGTGCCCAGCCTCCGAAGGCGATCATCAAGCTGCAACCTGAGGGAGGGGCTGAGCTCCCCCCTCTCGCGCTCCATCCTGTCCCATTGACAGCAGATTACGTAGCTGCCGCGAGGGTCAACCCCAAACAGGAAGGCCGTCGATGAGACGGAGCCACGGAGAGGCTGCAACAACGGGCATCTTTGGGGGGGAATGGGGGGGCTCAGAACCAGGCAGAATCTGGTTCCGCGGTACAGAGGGTCTTTCTGAGTAAGAGCCCCCTCGGAGGCTCCCACTACCAGCAAGAACAGCAGCGCAGGGCGGAGTCTGTGTGCCCTGCGTGGTTCCCAAGGCCGAGGCCTTCAGGCAAGAGCCCTGGTGGCACAGTGGTTACATCAGTCTGCAAACCCCCCCTGCCCCCCCCTCCCCCGCCCCACCATAAGCTGAGCCTCTGTTGACTTCCTTCTGCCCCTGGAACCAAGCCTGTAGATCGTCTTGCCCTCAGGCAGAGTGCCCTGGAAGGAGAATTTCCACTACCCCTTTCCGGCCAGCCCGAGGAGGGGCAGTCTGTCTTAGAGGCTTGTCCGGGCGTATCCCCCCCACCCCAAGAAGATGACCATTCTGGGAGCCATTCAAGGGGCAGATCAGGCTGCCGGATATCACTTGTGTTCCTAGGGGGGGAGGGGGAGCTTGGAAGGTTGAGTTCCAGAACTCACTGCCATCTAGGGAGTCCGCCCCAGTGATGGGAGGCCAACTCGCCAACCTCAGGCCGTGGGTTGGTTGGAAAGCGCTGGTCCCATCTTGCAAGCTCTTTGATCTCACGTGACACGCAAGTCCCCATCCGGGTCTTGCTCCCTTTGGTGGCGGTGATGTGTTGATCTGCCAGGGACCCTGAACCCACCCTCAGCAGAGAAGGAAAGGAGATGTTTAGACTGCCCTTCTGGGCTCCAGCAGGGTGTGAAGCCACCCTTTCCTGGAGGGAGGGGAGAGCAGAGAGAGAGAGAGAGAGAGACACACACACACACACACACACACACACACACACGGAAGTCCTGAACTCCCGGGCGAGCGCCCATGGGGGACCTGAGAAATTTCCCATCAGGTTTTGAGCTGGTCAGGAGAGTAAAGGATAAAGGGAGGGAATCGAAGCTGCAGGTACCCAGAAAACGAGGAGGAAGGGGGGAGGAGGAGACGGACCGCGGAAGGCAGCTAGAGTTTAGTTAGGAATGAAAAGTCAAGAAGTTAATAAGACAACCACAGGGAGGACACGGACGCCTCCATTTCTACAAACGGCTCATGTACTGCCCGGTGAGCCCCTTCCGACCACACCTTCACATCAGCCGGTCCTCGCTCTGCACATCCCCCTGCCCTCCTGAAACGCTCCAAGGGCCCCTCAAGGGGCCCCCTACCAGGGCTGTAGCATTGGGGTGGAGGTCCCTGAGGTTGGGGGGCTCAGCCTTTCATGCCCCCATCACAACAAGAAAGTGCTTCCTGTGTCAGAACACGCCAGGTATTGCCTGCCTCCTGGAGGGCGTCCCGGTATGGGAGGCGGACGTCCTGATGGCCAAACAGAAGGAACACTGCCGCCGCGCGGCGTCTTCTGCCATCCGCCCAAGGGTATGTTGGTGCCGCCGCTGGGCCCGTCCGTCTCGGTGAGGGTCTTGCTCTCGGTCACTGCTGCGCCCCGTGCAACACCAACCCGACAGCCGTCCCCAGGGCCTGGTCTCTCCTGACATCACGTCCCAAGTCCATCAGACCAAGTCTTGCCATCCCTGCCTCCAAGGAGCGCGCTGGGCGTCCTCCTTGCCAGACAGAGCGGATGTCCTGCTTGCAGCCCCGGGTGTTTCCAGTATTTGTCTCCTGCACCCCAATTCAAACACAGCGGGTCTTCCGGGGCCTCCTGACCCGCTGTCACAGGAGGTGCCGGGGAACACGGAGGGAGGAGGGCCGGGCGCCCTGAGTCCTCAAAGCCGCTCCCTGGCACCAGTGAGGTCTAGTGCATCAGGCTGGCCCCATGCAAGACATCTTTTGATGTAAAATAAAACCCGGGCAAAATTTGCTCTTGTAAAACAATGTAAAGTGGCACATTGGGTGGGGATTTGACACTTCAGATCCTCCGTTTTTGTGTTACAGAGTGAACTACTTACCAACCCCCTCCAGGGCTTACTCTCCAGGCGCACTTTTTGATTTCTCTTCTTCCTCTTGTGGTTTGCTGTCTTCCCCTGCCCCTGCTTTGGGGGTGGGGGTGGGGGTGGGGGAGTGGGTAGAGATGGAGGGTGGTGGTGGGAGGCGGGCAAGGAAGAGAAGATGAAGCATCTGTTCATTCCTCTTTTTAGCTTGTATTTTTTTTAAGTTGTATTGGCACTTCTTTCACCTTACCTTACCACCCAAGAGTTCAAGCTTATCCAGAAGTGCTTGTACCACCATCACCAGAAGCAATAGAAAAAAACGGTGTCTTGGGAATGGAGGTGGTGCTGACCCATCCGGGGACAAGGGAACAACAAGCGATCCCAAATCAGTGGCAAGGAGGGTGTGAGAGGCCTGGGAGGGATTGATCCAGGGCAATGTAGCTGAGAGGAATTACTGAAACCCAAATGAAGGCTGAGCATGATAGTGGGACAAGAGGAAAGTAAAAGGA
>PVJH01030539.1:0-24690 GCA_004026705.1 Nesogale talazaci
AAAAAAACAGAACATGTAAGGCAGTCAGGGGGCAGGAAATTAAGACTCAAGGACATGGAACAAGCATGACGGAAATCACAAGAAGGTTCGCATTTGGAAATGACGCAACCAACATCATCACTAAACAACTGGTGCGAAAATCACTGAACTTAAGCTGCTGTGCAAACCTTCACTTGAGACACGTTTTCTCAAAATAAAGAAAACATTTCTTAAAGAAAAGGGTATGTTGGGAAATGTAACCTCCTTGTTAAATCCAACGCACCTGGAAAACACAGACAAACAGGCAAAGGCTGTTGAATCGTGTGTTTTCATCAGGGAGAAAGACAAGCTACGCTAAAGCCTCAGTGTCCAGTGTGGCGCGTGCAACCCTGTGGGGAGCTAGGCCTTTGAAGAGGCTGCCCGTGAGATTAACCCGGGGTGTCCAACCCAAACCAAACTTAGTTCCGACTCAGGACAACCCCGAAGGGGAGAGAAAAATTGTCCCTGTGGGTTTCCAAGACCGTAAATCTTTTTTTTTTTTTTTTGGGGGGGGGTAGCATCACTGCCCTCTGGTGGTGGGAGTAGGAGGCCCAGCCTTGCTCCTGGAGAGCAGCTGCTGGATTTGAACCTGCAACCCAGTGGGCCGCAGTCCCGTGTACAACCACCACGCCACCGGGGCTCAGCACCCCCCACCCCGAACAAGATCATAAATCTTGATGGGAATGAAAGCCCCAACTTTCTCCCACGGAGGCACTGTCAGCCAGAGCCTATGAATGTCCAAATCAAGTCCTGTCCCTTCCCTGCTCGGAACGCTCTCAAATCTTCCTGTGGCCCACAAGGCCTTCTACGACCGGTAGCTGGCAGCCCGGAGGGCAGCTCACTCCACCACGGGTTCTGTAGCACGTCGTGGTGCCGTGGGTCCTACCCCCTCGCGGCGAGTGTCCTGAGGGCCAAGATGCCTTTGCGGCCACCGTGGCTCCACGGAGAGCTCCTTGACAGCCAGGCCCCCGCACCGTCACGCGCAGTCCGACTCGTGGCAGCTTCATGGAGGCCGAGGACGACTCTTCCCTGGTGCTGGCCAGACCGGGATTGAGTGGAGGGAGAGGGTCCGGCCTGCCTGCTGAGACACTTCTGAGGTCAAGACGCCAACCTTTCTGTTAGGAGATGAGCGCTCATCTCCTGGTTCGCTGTGCGAGTGTCTTCATGAGACCCGTCACGGGGACAGAGCAGGGACCCCGTGCAGGGTGGACCCTGCCCTTTCCCGAGGCCGGAGGGATGAGACTGGAGACAAGGGAACTAGGGAGGAGAGGGAACCCATCCACTTCTCAGCTCCCTCCGGCATCCTCCTCTTGGTCATGTTTCTTCACTGGGAGCCTCCCCACTGGGGCTGCAACCTCATGGTCTTCTGTTCCCGTGCAGCCGGCGCCTCTGGCCACTCGAATCAAGTCATGCCCCTTCCCTGCTCAGAACTCTTTCACGGCCCCACTCCCCTGGAGTGAGAGCCTGGATCTTTCCCGTGGCCCCCCGTGGCCCCCTCTGGCCCGCTGCTTTCCCTTGCCCCCCGTCCCCACCCCCGGTCCCATTCCACCTGCCACGCTCCCCGGCAGCCACACCGGCCTCCTCACTCCCACCCACGTGGGCTGCAGATGAGAACACGGAACCCACAGCCCCCCTGGTCCCCTCCTTCACCCTCTTCCAGTCTCGCTCAAACGTCACCTCCCCGGGCAGCTGCTCCTTCTCTCCCCAGCCCCGCGGCGGTTCACTGGTGTGTCTTGTTTCCTGGCAGCGCTGTGAGGGCAGGGGCTGTGGGCCTGTTTGGTGGGCGGGCACACCCACGGGCCCTGGACTGTGGGCACCGACGCCAGTCAAGGCTGACTCTGGGCGCCCCTGGCAGGACAGTGTGGCGTGGCCTAGGCTGAGTGTCCGAACCGGGGACTGTGCCCGGGAGTAGAAGTCACGCCTCCTCTTTCTCCGGAGGAGTGGCTGGCGGTTTCAAACCCCTGACCTTGTGGACTGCAGCCCGGCACGCACAACCACCAGACGGCGCCACCACAATGGCCCTGGGTCATCGTCTGATGACTGGGCCAGCCAGAGATCAGGGCGCGGCAGGGGGCAGGGTGGGAGGCAGCAGGAGGGTGCCGTGGCCAGGGCGCGGGCTCTGCGAGCTCAGAAGTTTCTGCCACTTTGGCCCTGCCTCTTATCCACTTTTCCTGCCCCCGTTCCGGCCCTCCCCGAGACCCCCGCAGCTGCGCCCACCTGTCTCCTTAGGTCTCAGCAGCCGCAGGGCTGGGGGGCCACGACCTGGGCGCTCCGGGGCTGCCGCAGCTGGCGCAGCGAGGCGTCGCCGTACTGGATGCCGGAGCCCATCCTCTCCGGGTCAAGTTCGCCTGCGGGGAGGAGCAGAGAGAGAGGGTAAGAGTCAGGCCTGCCCCCCCCCCCCCTCCCGAGTCCAGCCATTCGCCCGCAGCCCGCCCAGGGCCGCACCTGAGTCGATCTTGTTCAGGATGGTCCGGGCACACTTCAGGAAGGCCTCCTCCACGTTCTCGCCCGTGAGTGCGCTTGTCTCCAGGAACATCAGCTCTGGGGGGCGGGACACACGACGCTCCCAGGGTCAGCGCCTTGGCCGGTCCCCATGCGCCTGCCCAGCGCCGCCCTGGCGTCTCCCAGTCTGCCCCTCACACCTTCTGCACCGGTCCTCCCTGCAGCACCCTCCCCAGCCCTCCCACGTCCCTCCTCGTGGTTCCTTCAGATGTCCCCTCCTCCAGGAAGGGACGTGCCCCCTGACCTCTCAGGTGGCGACAGGTGCTTTCTCTGGGCTGCCCCCACCCCCAGCCCAATTCAGACTCCTCTGCTTACGGCTCTCCCTCCCGCGTGGACCCCTCTGCCTACCCCTCCCCTTTCCAGTCCATCACCCTCTGCCCAGGCCTCCCTCTCTGTGCCTTCTCCAGCCTCTGCCTGTGCACCCCTCTCCCCACCCCACCCCAGGCTGTCTCTATCAGCAAATGAGCCGCCCACCCCCACCCCTGGCCGTCTTCCTGGCTGTACCCCAGGACCTGGCAGCACAGACTCTCGGTCCCATCTCTGCCTCTCCTTAACACGAAGAGCCGGGCGTCAAAACCATCCTCTCTCATGGCAAAACCCGGTCTCCAAGCCCGGATGAGGCCACCAACCAAGCCCAGGACAGCGACTGTGGGTTTGGTCGGCACACTGTGCCAAATGAACTTGATACCCAGCCCGGGGGGTGGTCTTGTCCACTCTTCCGGGTTCTCGTGGCTCTCACCAAGGCTCTAGCTGGGGTCTCATCTTCCTTATCTACAAATGGGTCTGGCCTCTGGGGACAACAGAATTGGCAATACCCTCTGCCCCCTGCCCGTGGTGACACACACCATCCAGGGTGACGTCCACCGACCGCCCACTCCGCCCACCTTCACGGCCACGTGGCTCAGCCCCCTGAGCGGATGAAGGAACCGAGAAACCCAGTCTGCCACCCAGCTCATGCCTGGCAAGGTCTGGGGGCAAGCCCAGCGCCCCTCCCTCCCCGCCCCGCGGCAGGGGTGGGCTGTGCCCCTCCCTCCAGGCCAGCGGGCCCTCACCGTTCTCCTGGGCAAAGCGGGAGGCCTCCAAGAAAGTGACCTCCCGCTCAGGTTCCAGATCCTTCTTGTTGCCACAGAGGATGACCACGATGTTGGGGCTGGCCAGTGTGCGGGCGTCCGTCAGCCAGGCGGCCAGTGAGTTGTACGTCTCCCGGCTGCAGGTGGGGGGGGGGGGGAAGAGAGGTGGGAGGCGGGCGCAGGAGTGGGGCTGTCCGTCCCCAGCCCGCCCACGCCATGCACCCACCTGGTGATGTCGTATACCAGCAGGGCTCCCGCTGCCCCTCGGTAATAGCTCCGTGTCACCGACCTGTGGGGCCAGGGGGACCAGCCAGTCACCCCTGGGGCTGGGGTCTAACCCGAGACTGCCCCCCTCTGCGGAGAGGGGCTGGCGTGTCCAAGCCCTCCCCGGCGCTGGCAGCACCTCTCTAAACCCGGCGGTGGCGCGGTCTGTCTGGCAACCCCTCCATCTGCCCCACCCGATGGCTTTCCCACTCTGCTGTCTGTCTGTCTCTGAGCTGTTTCCTCCTCGTCCGTGTCTCTTCTTTGACTTCTGTCTCATTCTCTGTCCCGGTCTGAAGTGTGAACTCTGTCCTGGTTCTCTCTCCCTCTCTCTCCCTCATCTTTGTGCCCACCTTCCCATCAACCCACTCGTTCACCACATCGTTCTCCAGAGCTCCCTGTGCGAAGTCCCGGATGTCTGGGATGCAACTCCAGCTGTCTGGCCCTCTCCTGCCTCTCTCGGGGATGTGTCCTTCCCTCAGTGTGACCGAGGCTGCATCTCCTTGGAGCGTCCACTCAGAATCCATCAGCAGCTTGTGGAATCACAGAGCACTTCCCCGTGCCAAGCACCCATGCCTCCCCTGCCCCTTCTGCCTCTGGGCCACACAGCACGCAGGTTATGCATGAACGAGCCTCTGTGAAGCTAGCAGCTCCTCAGCACTGCCCGGGCATCACAGGGCTCCATGACTAGACTCACTCTTTGCCCTCTTCTTGACTTCTGTCTCTGTGTCAGGGTTTCTCTCTCTCTCTCTCTCTCTCTCTCTCTCTCTCTCTCTCTCTCTCTCTCTCTCCCTCCAGGCTTCTGTGTGTTTCCATTTTCCCTGCAGCGCTTGCTGAAGACTTATTTTGTGCGGAGCCCTGCCTGCCTGCCTCTCCTCACTCCTCCATCCCACCAACTCTGGGCCCCGCTGCTCAACTCTTCAAAACCCTCCCCGTCTTTCCCCATCTCTCTGGCTTCTGCTTTTCGCGCCACGCCCCGGTGTCTTACTTTCCCTTCCTCTCTTTCCACTTGGGCCGAGCCCCAGTAGCAAAGCGGGGTAAGCGTCGGGCGGTCGTTCAAGCTCAAAGGCCAGTTCTCAGGGAGAAAGACGAGGTGCCTGCTCCCACCAGGGCAAACAGGCACAGAAACCTTAAAGAGCAACTCTACTGTGTCCCGTACGGTCCCTGGGTCAGAAGCAGCTGGACTCCAAGGAGGGGGGCTCTTTCCGTCTGTAGACACAAGTCTTTCATCTTTCCTTCCATTTCTGTTTCATCTCCCGCTTCTTCAATCTCGCAAGTCTGCCCTGGTCCTCCGGTCTTCCTTGTTCCCAGGCATGTGCCCCCAGCCCTCTGGCCACAGAGGTGTAAGGTCATGGCGGCATTTGGTGTCTGTCTGGCTTACCCCGGGTCTCTAGCTCCTCACCTGTGCTGCCTTCTCTGAAGGTCTCTGCTCTTTGTGTTTCTCCCTCGGTCCTCAGTGGGATGTGTCTGTTGATCAAGTGCTCCTCTCTCTCACACGGCCCCCCCCCCCCTTGCTCTTGCTGCCGTGACTCTGAGAGACCCTGAACTTCTCAACTTCTCTCTCTCTCTCTCTCTCCCCCCTGGAGGGCCCAGCCCACACAGGGCCCACCTACCGAAACCGTTCCTGGCCAGCTGTGTCCCAAATCTGTAGCTTCACAGTCTTCCCACCCACGTTGACCAGTCGGGATCCAAACTCCACGCCGATGGTGTGATTGGAATCCTGTTTAACTGGGAGTTGGAGAGAGAGGGGAGGCCGGGCCAGGACTCAGAGGGTCCCTGCTCCCACTGCACCCCTACCCCCAGCCAGGGAGGGCCTGCCTCTACAGATCCATTCTCACTGCTGGGCTGTCGGAGGTGCTCCGAGGGACCCAGCACGGAGCAAGCACCAAGCATCCAATGAGAGGGTTGCACCTCTGCCAGCCCTGCCCCTGCCCAACCTCCCCAGCTGCCCGCTGGCTCGTGCGAGGCCCACACCCACAGGCCCTTCCTGGGAACTCACACTTATTCTCAATGAACTGATGGAGGAGACATGATTTGCCGGTCCCTGCACTGCCGATCACCAAGAATTTGAAGAGGAAGTCTGGGCGAATGGAACCAGTCATGGGGAGAGAAAGAGACAGTGAACAGGGATGGAGACCAAGAGATGGTCACTAGTGATGAGGAAAGAGGGAGACACAGGGACAACACGTGTCCCCGGGGCTCTTAAAGGACACACAGGGTCAGGCATTGGTCGGGAGTCCTTTACTTGGCTCACCAGGCTGCCGCAGCCCGAACTGGTAGGGGAGGCAGGCTATCGTTATCTCCACCTCCTAGGGACGGAAACTGAGGCCCGGTTAGCTGACTTCTCCCACGTCACCTAACTGCCCGAGCTCGGCTGAGGTGGGAACCCAGATCCACGGCTCCAGTGTCCAGGTGTTCACTAAACCAAGGTCCCGTCTGATCCTCACCCCTCCCAACATCACGCCTCCTCATGCCTCGGCCTCCTGCACCCCAAGAGAGTTCCTGATCTCCGCCGTGCTCCCGCAAAATGACCAGCTGGCTCCACCTGTGTTGAAGAATGGTGCTCTTTCCACGGCACCCTTTCAAACCGTACATGCACCCTAACTTACCCAACCCCCGGCACCTTTTTCTCTTCTTCTGTCCCGATCTTCAGTTTAAGCTTGCCCCAGCTCTTGTCACCAACCCACCGCCAACTCAAGGGCAATCTACAGCCAACCGGGGGCCAGGCGTCCCAAACCGAGTCAGTCCAGGGGTCCAGGGCACCCCTTCGGGGTCCACGGTATCCCGTGAAGCCCACCCCCTGCCGTTCAGAGTCAGCCCCGCCCCGTCCATTAAGGGCCGACCCTCGCTCAAGGTCTAGGCTAGGTCCACCCGGGCGGGCTCTTTGCAGCGCGGGCTCCAGCTCCCCCAACCCAAGTCCCAGACCCTCAGGCTCCGCCCAAGCCCCTCCCCGGGCCCACAGAGCCCTGCCCTGTATCCCTAGACTCCGCCTCCTGGCGTCTAAGCCCCGCCCCACTCCCCACAGGCCGCATCTTCTCGGGGCCCTTCCCCCAGACCCACAAACCGCGACCTCACCACCCTCACCGTAGGTCTCGGCCATGACTCGGTAGCGGCCGCTGAGGGCCTCAATATGGCGCTGAGGCCGCGCCTGCTCCTCGGCTGGCAGCCGCCTTACTCCGGCTGCAGCCCGGATCCTTCCTACTGCCCGGGCCCGGCGCCGCCACTTCCGCCTCCACCCCCTCCGCCGCGACCCGCTAGGGCTGCGGGATACCAGACCACGCTTCTCGGAGGGAGGGATTGGCTGCCTCGGCGGGCTGTGGGCGGGACAAGAGGCGCGGATTGGCGATGAGAAGGGGGCCGAGTCGAAGGGGGTGTGGCCAAGATCAGGGATTGGCGGAACCAGTGGAAATAGGCGGTGCAGAGGTGCTTCGCGGAGCCGAGGAACGGATTTGGTCAGGAATACCGGGGCAGAGCCGAGAGTCCGGATTGGGTGGGAGCGGATTGGGGGCGGGGATACAAATGCAAAGAAGGGGTTGGGGTCGGCGCCGGCTGGACCCGAAGGACCTGGCTGAGGAGAAGCTGTTGAGCTGCCAGGTGCAATTGCCGAGTTCCCAAGAAGGGAAGGATAAAAATGAGGGGGATACACGGTCGTTTACCTCCCATGTCTCTTTGCAGCCTTCCCAGGAAACCTCTGCTGTGCGATTGATGTCCTCCTCATGGTCTGACTGACTCATTCTCGATAGCCCATCTCCCTCCCATTGGCCTAGGGAAATACACTGCCCCCAATTGGGCCATGCAGGTTGCTCCATCTTCTCATTTGCTTCTGTCCCATGTCGACGTTGGGGAGCCCGCCTCCGGTACCCAGCTCGGAGCCAAAGGGCCTTTCGTCGGCGGAAGTCTGCCTAGCAACCGCTGACGTGCGGCACGCAGTGGTTTCATTGGATGCGTTCAGGAACCTGGGGCAGTGTTCCCTTTATAGCCCGGCGCCCCACCCCAAAGACCACAGAACTGCGGTTTGCTTTCGGCTGGTGTATTTGGGGAGGAAGGCCTCGTGCGCCCACCGCAGGGCCGAGCTCACGGGCAGTAGAAATCCCAATTCTGCAAAAGGAGAGAGGACAAACACAGTGCAGAGGAAAGCAGGCGTCCCACAGGGCCCCGGGTGGTTTTATCCTTAAGGAAGCGCGCAGTGATGCCCCCCCCCCCAAAAAAAAGAAGCGCGATGCCAAGTAGCCTCCCCTCCAAACACATGCACGGCGACCCTATAGAACGGGGGGGGGGGGGGGGAGAAAAAAAAGAGCAGGGTCGAACTGCCCCGGTGGGTTTCCTAGGCGATAACTCTTTACAAGAGTAGAAAGTTTCATCGCAGAGCGGCTTCAAACCGCTGACGTTGCCATCAGCCACCCACGTCTGTGACAACCGGGCTCTGGCCAGTTCGTCTGGAGACCTGTTAACTTTATACCTCCCCCCTGGTACGACGGGCCTTCGAATCTTCCCCCCGCTTCACAGGCGCGAAAAACGGGGCAGGTAAAGAATCGGTCCCAACAGACAGGGAGCTAGACAGCCACCCCTCCTGGCAATGCCAAGGTCCCTCGGGAAAGGGGGAGGGCATTTCCACCCACAACCCCCCGCCCCGCCACTCACATCGGTCTTCAGGTCGACTTTGCCAGGCTTCAGGGTCTGGTCCTCGCGGACGATGCTACTGGGGAAATAGCCCAGGCGGGCCGCCGTGTCCCCATAGTAATCTCCTTGAACCTGAGGAAGAGGGGCTCGGGGTTGGGCTCGGCGAGGGATGGCAGGGTGGCTTCTGCTGATGGCCACTGCCTCATCTCTGCCCCCCTGATCGTGGGAGGGTCATTCCCTCCTTCAGCTCACAGGTCCCCGACCCCGAGAGTCGCATGGTGAAAACAACGATCAAGGAACAGTGTATTAAAATAAAAAATAATGCCACCTATTTTCCTGTTTTCCTGACACACAGCCTCCCCCCTCCCCCCATCAAAACCAAACCCACAGCCTGCTAGTCAAGAGCGTCTGACCTCTTCCTCTGCTCACTGCCGTGGGGTGGATGCTGACTTACAGGGACCCTGCAGGGCCCGGTGGGTTTCTGACGCCGTAGTCTTTACAGGGGCACAGTGACCCTCTTGAGAGAGCAGCAATAAACGGGCACAGCCCAACAGGTCCAGCCTTTCTGCAGCTCATCTCTCGCTCGTCACTGCCAGCAAGCCCGGGCTGGCTCAGATCCACCCCTGTGGGTTCCCCAGACTGCCCCGGGAGTAGACAGCTCCTCTTTCTCCAGTGTTGCTGATGGATTCGAACCACCGACCTCTGGGATGGCATCCCAGTGCCTAACCACTACACTGCCAGGACTCCTCATCGCCACGCCATCTGAGCGGTCTTGAAACCAGGCAGACTCGACTTTCCCTGCGGCCCAGCTGGCCGGCGGCTGTGACACTCACAGTGCCACCAAAGCGCCTAAAGCGGCCGCGCGATCCCTTGATCCCCAACTTGCGTCGTGCCCACTGGAAGGGAGGGATGGTTCACAGCGTTATCTTTGGGCGCCAGCCCAGAGCCCGGCCAGGGAGGGCAACTCCTGTGATTCGTTGCTGACCAAAGTCAAGACGAAGCCGGCCACAATATTGGGCCCCCGGAGGTCTAGCTCTGTCTGGGTTCCCTTCTTCAAAGTTCCCCTTCAGGGGGAAACGGAGATACACTCTGTGGCAGACGCCCGTCCCCGCCGCTGCCCCCCCCCCAGCCTGCCTCCTCCTCCCTTCTCCCAAGACTCACGCTGCCCCCCCAGAAGAGTCGTCCTCTGCCCTTCAGCTTGGAGAAGACGTACACCACCTGGCCCCTGTGGATGGTCAGGAAGCGGCAGTCGGGGGCGACATAGTCCTGCAGGGCCACAGCCATGGAGATAGGGTCTAAGGAAGGATCAGAAGGAGGGATTGTCCCTCTACGAAACCCTAGACCGCCAGCACACCGGCTCCCCGGCCCACCCCGCGGCCCCCGCTCACAGCTGCACTCCTCGTCCGCACACAGCTTCCGGTCAGCCAGCTTGGGCATGGGGCGGCCTCCGACGCTCGGCCCGGGGAGGACAGACAGCAAGACGAAGACACCGAGGATCACTGGGGACGCGGCCATCGTGGACGGCAGGCCAGAGACCCAGAGTGAATGGGGTCTCCAGTTTCCTCCAGTCCTCCCTCCCTCTCTCCAGCTGCACAAAGAAGCCTGTGTTCTCCTCCGGTCCCCGCCCTCAACCAGACCCACATCGTGCCCACATCTTCCGCAGCCAGGACCATTTCCAGGATAGGGCGAAGGCTGGAAGCCCAAGGAAATGCCCAGACGGGCGCAAAGCCAAGGCCCTCCAAGCAGCACCCCCACCCCCCACACTCACAGAGGGCAGGTTGAGACAGTCAATCCCGTCCGCTTTCCCTTGGGTCTTCTCAAGCTCCTGGGCCCCTCTGCTGTCCCCTGCAGGGACAGACCCCCAGACACCACTGTGGAGCTCCAACTTGGCATTTCCTGTGCCGAGGGGCAGAGCAAGGTGGCCCTTGGGCTTCAGGTAACCACTAGCCCCGGAGCTTGAGGACGAGTGAACACTGCGTGCTGGGCCCTCTGTCAGGCTTTGTCCACCCTGCTCACCACTAACCCTCAGAAGCAACCTCCTGAGAGGGGAACCTCGGCGTCTCTGCCTAGACTCTTACTCTCCTCAGGCTGAGCCCCCGTGGCGTAGTGGTTGAGTGCAGGACTGCAGTCCATTGGCTTGGTGGTTCAAATCCTCCAGCAGCTCTCTGGGAGCAAGGCTGGGTAGCTCCCACGACCACCAGAGGGCAGTGATGCCCCCCAAAATCTTACTCTTCTCGTCCATCAATGGAGATGACCATCAATGTCAGGGCTTATCCTCCCCCTCTGGGTTTTTAGTCTTCTTCACGGATGTGTTTGTCTGTTTGTTTTTCGCATGTTTGACTTTATTGACTCGACTCAAATGGGAATTCTGCAGCCCGTGCTCCCCCAGGGAGGGGTGATTAGAAACCTGTTCCACATGGAAACAGAGGAGGCAGACAGCGTTGAGGAATTTGTCTGAGGGTGTGAAGGGCCGAGATGTGGCTTCAGAGTCTCTCTCTTCACTGGTTGGTGTGGCCTCACAGGGCTCCTGCACGGGTGACACGTGCCCACCCATGGGAGTGACGAGGAAGCAGAGAACAGAGACGCATCGTGTGAATCACAAAATGTCACCCGAGGGCCCAGCCCAGGGGACTCACCTCACGAGGGCCCACCAGGAATGGCTACAGTTGCAATTAGGCCACAATGGCCACCTTGTCATGTGATTTCCCTCTCTCTTTTTTTTTTTTTTTGGTGGCATCACTGCCCTGGTGGGAGTAAGAAGCCCCGCCTTGCTCCTGGAGAGCTGCTACTGAATTTGAACCGCCAACCCTGTGGGCCACAGTCCCACTGCGCCACCGAGGCTCAGCCACGTGATTTCCCTCTTACCCCAGTATTTAATATTCTGCTTCATTTTCCCTGGAGGTTTTCCCTGGCTCCCTCTGACGTTGACGTCGGGCCATTTGTTGGGTGTGTTATTTTGATGGTGTACGTTTTTCTGTGTGTGAAACCCAGGATAGGTAAACTGACAGAGACAGCGACTGGATCGGTCGTTTCTAAAGGTCATGGCAGAGGAGGCTGGTGGGAAATGGGGAGTTAGCAACGGTGAGGAGAAGAAAGCAGAAAGGTCCTGGAATTGGTGGTGGTGATGGCCGCACGACTTCTTTGGCTGTGACTGAGCTCCTGAAATGGATGATGTGTGACCTGTATGTCGGCGAAACGGTTAAAAACAAATTAACTGGATTTCTCTTTTTAACGAGCAATCGTACATTAAGAAACCATCCCAGCCCAGTCCAGATCAAGTCCGTAAGTCTGATATGACCCCATAGGGGAAGACTAGTCCACAAATTCCTCTTTAGACTCACACAGCCATGCAAGGATGCCAAATGCAGGAAGATCACAGTGGTGGAGGGCCTTAGGCATCCAGTGGTGGTGGAAGCATCTCAGCGCTGGCGTGGGTCTCCACTGGCTCCTCCGGTTCCAGGGCTCTCCCCCGTCACTCCATGTGTCTTATCGGCAGAAAGTGGAAGCAGAGAGTGTGTGGGTCTAGCCCCCAGTGAGCTATTTATCTCTATTTGCAACTCCCAAATGAGCTCATCGAGCTGGGACCTGATTGACAAGCTAGACTCCTCCCCTTCGCAAGTTGACAGGAGACCATGTAACTGCCACATCCCGGAATCCCAGAAACCCGTTGCCACACCCACCTGAGCTGCTTTACCTGGGATTTCAATGAGTCCCTCAGATTTCATCAGCAGCCAGTTGGGACTTGATGTGTGTTTCTGAAGAGACCCTGTGCAGATGTCAGGAGCCACAAGTGGGCTGCGCCCTGGGACACAATCCCAGGACCTGACACTAAGCATCATGAAGAAGTGACAGAGCCTCCTCAAATGCTCTCTCTCTGAGGGGTTCTTCTGGGTCGCCCCATTCTCAGGTCACATCGTAAGAGGAAGCCGACGCTCAGAGGCGAGACATCACTTGCCTGTGGAGTTGCAGCCACCGCAGGAGAAACCAGGATCATGGAACCGAACCCCAAACACCACACCCACTGCTACACAGTCCGTTCTAACTCACAGTCACCCCAGAGGACCAAGCGGAACGGGTCCCAGGTTTGCCAAGGCTGTAAATCTTTACTGAAACAGCGTCCCAACTGCAGACTCTTCTGTTTCCACCTTGGACTTTCAGCACTGCCCACCAGGGCTCTCAGCACAGAACCCCCTCATGGAACCCAGCCCGTGGTCCTCAGTGTGGCCAGGCAAGCGGGCTGCATTTCTCATCTGTAAAAGTGGCCTCCTGGGCTGAGCCCCGGTGGCGTAAGTGGTTAAGTGCAGGACTGCGGCCCGTGGGCTTGGCGGTTCAAATCCAACGGCAGCTCTCAGGAGCAGCACTGGGTAGCGCCCACGACCACCAGAGGCAGGGATGCCCCCAAACAAAACAAAAACAAGAAAAGTGGCCTCCTTTCAATGTCAACGACTGTAGGGCAGTGGTTCTCAACCTTCCTTGAATACTGCAGTTCTTCAAGCGTTGCTACTTCATCACTGTCATTTTGCTACTGTTAGGAATCGGGTGACCTCTGTGAAAGGATTGTTCGACCCCCAAAGGGGTCGCAACCCACAGGTTGAGAACCGATGCGACCGGGAGTCTGTAATTGGTGTGACAGCCCCGTTGCTTTCCCCCCTGGGCCCCAACGGTTTTATTGGCATGGAATCCACGTCGAGAAGGGCTGTACGAGCAACCGCCATCAGTTTGAGGACATTTTCTTCATTCTGGGGCCCATTGTTAGTTAGCTCCCCACCCTCCCCTGCCACACCCCCAGGGAACCGTGAATCCAGCCTACTGTGTGTATGGATTTAGCTATCCTGGGGGTCATCTACAGAGAAACATTTAAAAACAAACTAACAACGCTGGCGAATAACAAAGTAAAGAGAACAAACACCTATCGAAAACAGGACAGGGTTTCAAAGCTAGAACAAACTTCCAAGGATCACACGGGAGATCAGAGAAAAGGCTGCCAAGTGGCATCTGCAAGAATCCTCTTTCTGGTGCACTATGCCTGGTGGCGAGGCTATGCACACCCCGTCCATGGTCAGAGGGCTGGACTCGTGCTCATTTCTCCCCACTGCATTTCAAAAGCTGAAACAGCTTCAAAATGGGTCAGGAGGGAGCTCAAATGATGATGTGACCTAACCGCGCCCGCCATCATAGACTACAATGCTCTCTTCCTGATAACAGGGCTCTCCCCGCCTGACGAAGAAGGGAAGGGAAATTCACAGGAGGCTTCTCCATCGTTGTGTAGAGGCTGAAAATGGATTTGGGGCTTCCACGCTCCCCGCAGCCGTCTGCAAACCAGGTGTTCGCCATGTAAGCTCGGCGCCATCCCCGCCTTCGGGTTGGGATGATATTCTTCATGATCCTTGGATCACACTGGCTGGCGCTCTTCTTCCAGGGGACCTCGTTGGCACCGCCCTTAGATCAGCTTCGTGGCTTTGTCTGCTTCCGGATGTTTCCCCTTTTACCCAAGAGACTCAGGCAGGTTCTGAGCCCAGAGACTGTTTGACAGTGTGGGTGGTGGGATTTATTCTGTCCTTAGTTTCTGGAAGACTGTTTGATGCAGCAAGGTTTTAGGCCAGGTCCTGCATGGCATCTGGGATGGCCGCACGACACTGCAGGAAACGCGGCCCCTCATTGAGCCCCTTCTTGCGCAGCATCAGCTGGGTGCACAGCTGGCAAACCCCACCCGACATTCCATGGGCCCACGCTGGTGCCTACAGCAGGGGTCGTGAGGAGTTACCAGGTGGATTTTGACTCACCATGTGACAGGGCAGAAGGTTTCCTAGGCTGTGATCTTCACAGAAGCGGCTCCCCAGGCCCGCCTCTCACGGAACCACTGCGGAGTTTCTAACGTGTGTCAGTCCCGGTAGACCAGAAAAACAAGTCCAGGGAGAGGCCTAGGTGGGTAAGGAAGAGCTTTAACGGACAACAGAAGAGTGCGTGAAGGAAGGAAAAAAAAAAAGGGGGAGGCTGAGCCCCGGTGGCGTAGTGGTTGTGCGCGGGACTGCGGCCCACTGGGATGGAGGTTCAATTCCAGCTCCACAGAGCAAAGGCTGGGCCTCCTACTCCCACCACCAGAGGGCAGTGATGCCCCCCAGAAAAAGTGCATGAAGGGCAACAACGGTCTGTGTAAGACATGAAAAAAAATAACAATATCAATTATCAAGAGTTCAGCTGAGCCCCGGTGGCGCAGTGGTTGTGTGCAGGACTGTGGCCCACAGGGCTGATGGTTCCAATGCAGCAGCAGCTCTCCAGAAGCAAGGCTGGGCTTCCTACTCCCACCAGGACAGTGATGCCACACACAAAAAAAATGAGTTGGTGAGGGGGGTGGGAGGGTGGGGAAAAATGAGGAGCTGATACCATTTTTGAAATGATGATAGCATGGCAACAGATGTACAAATGTCCTTGACACAATGGATATATGTATGTACTGTGATAAGAGCTGTATGAGCCCCCCCAAAAATGATATATTTTTTGTTTTTGTGGGCATCACTGCCCTGGTGGAAGTAGGAGGCCCAGTCTTGCTCCTGGAGAGTTGCTGCTGGATTTGAACTGCCAACCCTGTAGACCGCAGTCCCGCACACAACCATTATGCCACAGAGGCTCAGCCCCTAAAATGATTTTTAAAGAGCTTTTCTACCACAGCAATTAAATATGGCGAAAACAACCCAGCCCAGATCAAGTCCATAAGTTCTATCTTAGCCCATAGGCCCACAACCCGTCCCTAAATTCCTGTTCAGACTGACACGGCACCTGCATTGATGCTGACTGCAGGAGGATCACAGGCCAGGGGGTGGAGAGGCTTGTGGGTGCTAGAAGCGTCACAGCCTTGGTGTGGGTCTACACGTGACTCCTCCAGCTGCAGGCCTCTAGTAACTCCCTGTGTCTTGTCCGCAAGGAGACCAAGCAGAGAGTGTGTGTGTCCCACCCACGGTGAAATGTTTATCTCCATACCTCTCCATATGAGGCCATCAAGCAGCAGCCTGAATGACAGGCGAAACTCCCCCCTCTCACTCTTAATAGTTTCGAATTTTAAAAAATGGCACCAGATTATGTAGCCACCAGGTAAGCTCCAACCTTTTAATTAGCAGGTCAGTGCTCAACCCTTCTGCCAACAGGTTACCGAAGGGGCAGTGGCCACAACCACTCCTCTAGTGCTTCTGGTAGGGAGCTGGCCACCAAGACCAGATGAGCAGGGTTTAAGTTCGAGGCACGGTCCGCCCAAATCTGGCTTGGTGGACACACTCCCAGAGTGCCCCTGGGAGGCCAGGCCGGTGAGACTTCATCTCACGTGCTTGGGACATGTTCTCAGGAGAGATCAGTCTCTGAAGAAGGCCTTCACGCTTGGTAAAGCAGAGGGGCTGCAAATAGGAGGAAGAGTCTTGTCCTAGTCCCGGTAGACTAGAGGAACAAATTTCTAGACATGCAGATACACATAAGAAAGAGGTTTATGGGGCTGAGGCCCGGTGGCTGAGTGGTTGTGGGTGGGACTGAGGCCCTCGGGGATGGAGGTTCAAATCCAGCAGCAGTTCTCTAGGAACAAGGCTGGGCCTCCTACTCCCACCAGAGGGCAGTGATGCCTACCCCCCCCCCAAAAAAAAAAAAGAAAGAAGTTTATATACTTACCTGGCAGGGAAGATATCATGATCACAGAGGTGGTTTTCCCAGGGCGAGACTTATCCATTGCACTCCCGATGTGCTGACCCCTGCGATTTCCCCAACTGCGGGAAACTCGACTGCCTCATTTGTGGTTGTAGAGGACTGTATTCGTGCTCTCCCGAAAAGAAAATAGAAAGAGGTTTATATATAAGAGCAATTAAATATTGATAAAATGTCCCAGCCCAGTCCAAATTAAGTTCATAAGTCCAAGATCAGCCCACATATCTGATACCAATCTATGAAGTCCTCTTCAGACTCACAAAATACATGCAATGATGCCGGATGCAGGAGGACCACAGGACAGTGGACGTCTTGTGGATCCAGTGGTGTTGTGAGCATCTCAGCGCTGGCAGGGTCTCTCCCTGGCTTCTCCAGCTCCAGAGACCTGGGTTCGTCAGGGCAGATCCATGTGGCTTCTCCGGCTCCCAGGGCTTCCAGTACCATGTGCCTTGTCAGCAAAGCATCTCTCGGGGAGTGAGTAGAGACAGACATAGCTAGATAGACTCCCGCCTGCCTAGAGGAAATACAGGAGTTCCCAGAATTCTCAAGAGAAGGCCATGTCCACACAAAGTCCTCATTGGCTATGACCCGACTGACAGACTAGACTCCACCATTTCACTTTTTCTTATTTAAATCACTTTATTGGGGGCTCATAGAACTCTTATCACAATCTACATACATCCATTGTGTGCAAAGCCCATTGGTACATTTGTTACCATCATCCTTCTCAAAACATTTTCTTTCTACTTAAGCCCTTGTAGCATCGCCTCCTTTTTCCACTGCCTCTCCATTCCCCTCTCCCTCATGAGACCTTGATAATTTATCAATTATTATTATTTTGTCATATCGTACACCATCCAACGTCTCTCATCACCCACCTTCCTGCTGTCCATACCCCAGAGAGGAGGTTATATGTAGATCCTTATCATAGGTTCCCCCTTTCTACCCACCCTCTCTCCACCATTCCAGTATCTCCCCACGCCCTACTCGTTCTAAAGGGATCATCTGGGTTCCCTATATTTCTGTTTACCTATTAATACCAGTGCATGTGCTCTGGTCTAATGGATTTGTAAGGTAGAATTCAGATCATGATAGTGGGGGATGGGAGCGGGAGGAAGCATTTAAGAACTAGAGGAAAGTTGCATATTCCATTATTGCTACACTGTACCCCGACTGGCTCATCTCCTTCCCATGACCCTTCTGTAAGAGGATGTCATTTCGACTGCAGATGGACTTTGGGTCCCCAATCTGTACCCAGCAACTGGGAAAATGGTCTCTCATCTCCATGAGGGAAACACTGTGAGACTTCCCAGACGTCTCAGGAGAAAGCCATGCCCACACAGAGTCCTCACTGGCTACTCATTGGCTATCTCCAGATTGACAGGCTAGACTCCACCCTTACATCTCAATCATGAAATGGACATAAGCACATGACCGCCACAGACAGACAGCCCAGGGTGCCCCCTTGGATCTCCCCTTACTCTGCAGCTGTAGCAAAAGGCAAAGCTGCCCAGCAAGAAACGCCATGGACTCCTCTACAGCAGCGGTTCTCAACCTGAGGGTCACAATCCCTTTGGGGGTCAAACGACCCTTTCACAGATGTCACCTAAGAACACTAGAAAACACATCTTTCTGGTGGTCTCAGGAACCGAGACACCACGCCGCTATCTGTCTCCAGGCGGGTCTGCCCACGTGCAGAGACACCCACCTACGAGCACCCGGTGTGAAGACTGTGACCCCTGCTACACCGTGCTTCAAGACAAAACTTCACTGATTTGTCGTGAGCAATAAGTATTTCACAATATGTAACGGCACGCTGTTCTGTGATTCATCACGATGCTTGACGTTCCATTTGTAACCGTGAAAATGCATCCTGCCTCTCAGATACTGACGTGGCGATTTGTCACAGTGGCAAGGCGACAGTGATGAAGCAGAAGCAAAAACAATTTGACAGTTGGGGGTCCCCACCCCACCAGGAACCGCCTTCCAGGGCCGCAGCATGAGGAAGGTTGAGAGCCTTAGGAAGCCTTAGGAAGGCCCTTTGCTGGAATGCTGTGAGGGGGACGTCTTTGAGGGCACGACCTGCCCCACTGTACACGGCTGAGCTGGCTTTCCATTCCGGCACTTATCCAGGGTTCCTGAAGGAGGGCGGGAGAGAGGGGGAGCTGATGATTTCAGGGGCTCCAGTGGGAAGAGAAGGCTTTGCAAAGGAGGATGGCGGCCTGTGTGCCAATGCGCTTGACACACTGGAGGAATGTGTGGATTGTGGTAAGAGCTGGAAGAGCCCCCCCGCCATAAAAATATTCTTTAAAAAATATGACAAGATACTGACATTTGTTAAATGGTGATACCATGTAGAAGGGTGTACTGTTATTCCTATTTGCCTGTGGCTAAAATAATTCAGAATAAAAACATTTAAAATAATAATTTAAGGGCTGAGCCCCGGTGGCGGAGTGGTTGTGTGTGAGACTGTGTCCCACTGGGTTGGTGGTTCGAATCCAGCAGCAGCTGTCCAGAAGCAAGGCTGGGCTTCCTACTCCTAACAGAGGGCAGTGATGCCCCCCCAAAAAATAATAATTTAAAAAAAAGACAACGACCTTATGTACTTAATTCTCTAGTATTTAACACAGGAGAGATGCTGGGCAAGTTCTCCAAATCCACTGTCCTCTAGGGCAGGACAAACTATCCTTGTGGGTTCCCAAGGCTGTCGATGGTGGCAGGAGTGGAACGTCACGTCTTTCTCTGGTGGGGCGGTTGGTGGCTTCTACCTGCTGACCTGGGGTCTCGACCCCACGATGTGGGGAGTTGACTTGACTGAGTTTCAGAGGCGAGTTTCTGCCAGGCTGGAGCGGGCTCCGTGCCTAGCAGTGTTTGGAGGACAAGCGTTCCCCGTCATGAGAAACGCTCAGCTCACTGAAGCTCGGAGCAGGGACACCCCCTGGGGTCACTGCCACCCTAAAGGAAACAGGATCATCAGACCAAACCAACCGAAAGCCAGCCTCTCTCTCTCTCTGTCTCTCTCTCTCTCTGTCTCTCTCTCTCTCTGTCTCTCTCTCTCTCTCTCTCTCACACACACACACACACACACACACCGGGGTTCCCAAGACCGTGTGGCGTGATGACCGCAGACAGCGGCATCTTCTTCCCACGGCTCCCTCTAACTGCTGTGCTTTGTTCAGAGCCTCGTGCTTCAACCACCGAGCCACCCGGTCTCCTGACCAGAGAATCCCAGCCCTTCCTGCCGAGTCCACGCGGGTGGGGCCGCCTGGTGCTGCTGGGGTCGGCGGAGAACTAACAAACTCACTCTCTCGTCGAGTGGAGGCTGACTCACGGGGAGGGGTGGAAGTGCCTCTGTGAGTTTGGGGGACGGTAACGCTAACTCCTTGGGGGAGTCGCCAGCCTCGTCTGTCTCCGGGGGAGTGGCTGGTGGTTTTGAACTGCAGACTTCAGGCTAGCTGATCATTCCACCACCCGGGCTGCTGGGGGTCTCCCAGGCCCCACAGTGTCTTATCTCTGTCCAGGAGAGGAAGAGGAGGCTTCCAGTCCACGGAGAGTCAGAACATGATCATTCGGTGTGTGTGTGTGTGTGTGTGTGTGTTTTCTGTTTAAGGCAGGCTCCAGCTTTCCACTATACCAGGCTGTCCAAGATAAGTAGTGTGACAGACTGGAGGGGCAGACAGCCAAGGATGTCCCCTTTCCTTAACTTCAGTCGGGTGTGCATCTGCCCAGCCAGAAAGGACACTGTCTCTCGGGCTATTTGGATTCCCAGTGGTCAGAGGTCACCGGGCAGGGCTGCTCCAAAAGGTTTTCTCCTGGTGGCCCTCTCTCCAGAAGCAGACCCCCATGTCTTTCTCCCGGGGGGGGGGGGGCCCTAGCGGGGTTCTAACTGCTGTCACCTTAGAGCTCCCATGTAGCCTCCATCCAGTCCTTCCTGATTTCTAGCCCGGCATGTGGACCCTCTGCCCTTCAGGCAGTGCCTGAGAAAGATGCCCTGTCCCTCGCGAGCCAGCCCACAGAGCAGCAGTCTCTTAGGGGCCTGCCTGGGTGTGTCCTGGATGGAAGTCGCTCTCCTGGGGACAGTACAAGGGGTCCCCTAGCCACGAGTCATGTCCCATCAAACCCACCCTGACCGACTTGGCTGGAAGGTTTTTGACCCATCTTGTCGACCCTCCGATCCTACAAGCTATGGGTCCCCATCACCGTCCTGTTTCTGCTTCCCCAGCCCTCCCGCATGGCGCTGTCCTGATCTGCCACCCACCACGCGCTAAGGACAGGTCCCTGGGCCCTCCTACAGGCCCTCGTGGACGCTTTGTCTCTCAACAGACTCTTGGACGCCATATTGACCTCCTGTCACTGACCTCCATCAGCTGGATGGTGTGTCTGTGCCATCCTGGCCTGGTTGTCTTTTGGGACTCCGCAAGTGTTTGCCTTAAATTGTAATTCAGATCGGGGTCCCCTTGGCAGCCTAAAACACTGCCGACCTTTCAGTTAGCAGCAGAATGCTCAGTCCCACCAGTAAAGGATTGCAGGGGAATTGACCGGCACCACAGTCTGGGGGCTGCCACCCCAGGAGCTAGGCTCAAGGAAGCGCCACGTCCTGTTCCTGCATCTGGTCGGTAGCTAAATCTGTGGCCAACCTAGTCTTGATGCCCCCGATGGGGCTGCTGGGAAGCTCACTTGATGGCAGGAGGCGTGGGTTTGGGGTCCTTCAGGCAACTGCTGCCTCTGTCTGTAACCCGTACCCCAGCTCAGGTGCCATTCCTGTCTGCACAACGTCATGTCCACCAAGTCCCGGATGAGGGTGCCGCCGTTCCCACTGGGGGTCTACAGGGACCCTCCACCAGTCCTTTTCTTTTGAAGATCATGTTATGGGGACTCTGACAGCGCTTATCACAATCCACACCCCCACTGTACCAAGCACATTTGTCCATGCCATCATCATTCTCTAAACATGCACTTTCCTTCTTTTAAACATTGATGTTCGAGGTTTAAAGTTTTAACTATGAGGGAACGCTCCTAGGGCCTTTTTAACTTAGGCTAAAAAGTTTTGCCACTAATGTTGACGGTTTGTTTTTTGGCCCGACTCCACAGGAGCCATGTGATAAAGCTGGAAGGTCCCCTTCTCATCGGGAACCGGATTCCTTGTCCTAGAAGCACTGCAAGTCTTCCTGTCAGATATGGGGGCTCAGATGCAGGCCCACACAGCACACTTCAAGGACAGCTTCATCCCACACTTTCCCTGGGATGCTGGTGACCATGCTGGACTTAAAGAGGAGTGAAGGAGAGAGTGATGATTTGATGCTATTGGGAATTTTTTTTCTTTAAAAAAAAATACCTTTAGGGCTGAGCCCCAGTAGTGTAGTGGTTGTGTGCGGGACTGCGACCCACTGGCTTGGCGGTTCAAATCCAGCAGCAGCTCTCCAGGAGCAAGGCTGGGCCTCCCACTCCCACCAGAGGGCAGTGATGTCCCCAAAAAATATACATACTTTTTTTTTGCCATTTTATATTTTTATTTCCTTCCAAAAATATATATACTTTTATTGCAGGCTTTTACAGCTCTTATCACAACCCATATATTCATCCATTGTGCCAAGCACATTTGTACATAAGTTGCCATTATCATTTTAAAAGCATTTTCTTTCTATTTGAACTCTTGATATCTGCTCACATTTTTTCCTCTCCCTTATGAACCCTTGATAAGATACAGATTATTATTATTATTATCATTTTTTTTACAGATTATTATTTTCATATCTTACAACAACCTCTGTCTCCCTTCACTCACTTTTATGTTATTTGTCCCCCTGGGAGGGGGCTATATGTTGATCCTTGTGATCAATTCTCTTTCTCCCTGACCTCTTATCTGTAGGTACATGTTCTGGTATAGCCAGATTTATAAAGCAGAATTGAGGTCATGATAGTGGGTGAGAGGAAACATTAAATAACTAGAGGGGGCTGAGCCCGGTGGTGTAGTGGTTGTGCGCGGGACTGCGGCCCACTGGGATGGAGGTTCGATTCCAGCTCTACGGAGCAAAGGCTGGGCCTCCTACTCCCACCACCTGAGGGCAGTGATCCCAAACCAAAAAAAAAAAAAAAAAAAAGAACTAGAGGGAGGGCTGAGCCCCGGTGGCGTAGTGGTTGTATGCGGGACTGCGGCCCACTGGGACGGAGGTTCAATTCCAGCAGTGGGGTTGAGCCTCCTACTCCCACCACCGGAGAGCAGTGATGCCCCCAAAAAAACAAAAAACAAAAGAACTAGAGGGAAGTTGTAGGTTTCATCGCTGCTGTACTGCACCCTGACAGGCTCATCTCTCTTCCTTGCGACCCTTCTGTAAGAGGATGTCTAATCGCCTTCAGATGAGCTTTGGGTCTCCACTCTGTGCCCTCTCCCCCATTCACATTGGTATGATTTTGTTCTGGGTGTTATTGGGATTTTAAGTACTTGATGAGTAAGTATAATAGAAAAAAAACACATTTTTTTTTTAGGGCATCACTGCCCTGGTGGTGGGGGTAGGAGGCCCATCCTTTGCCCCTGTGGAGCTGGAATTGAACCTCCGTCCCAGTGGGCCGCAATCCTGCGCACAACCACTACGCCACCGGGGCTCAGCCTCACATTTATTTTTTACTTGAGCCCTTAGTATTAGTTCTTCTCTCTTCCCCCCTCCCCACCCTCATAATCCCTGAACAAATTATAAATTATTATTTTTATATCTCACCCTGACGGCTCTCTCCCTTCCCCGTTTCTCCAGTTCTTCCCCCGGGGGTGGGGGGCTATGGGTCATTCATTGTGATCCATTTTCCCTTCAATCGTTTTTTTTTTTGGGGGGGGGTGCATCACTGCTCTCCGGTGGTGGGAGTAGGAGGCCCAGCCCCACTGCTGGAATTGAACCTCCGTCCCAGTGGGCCGCAGTCCCGCGCACAACCACTACGCCATCGGGGCTCAGCCCTCAATCGTTTTTTTAAATAGTTTTATGGACACAAAATTCACATATCACACCCTTCCACAACGAGGCTGCTGTCATAAGGGTTGCCCGCACATCATCGGTCAGCCCTAATGCCCCCTGACCTCTCCCGCAGTCAGTGTTTGCTCCCCAACACCCCCCCTTCCCTATCCCCAATAAACCACGGCACCGGCTGTCATCTCTCTGCGTGCCTTCCTTCTGGGCTTCAAATGGCGGGAGACCTGAGAAAACCCTAAAAAACAAAACAGAAAAGAAAATATATAATCAGAGAGAAAAAAACCACCATATGTGTGTGTGTGCGTGTGTGTGTGCGCGCGCGCGCGTGTGTGTGTGTGTGTGTGTGTATTTAAGCCAGAGAGGACATTTCTGTTGTGGAACAAGCAAGAAATAGCTAAACCCAGAGCAAATGCTGGTTGGGTCATGAGGGCGGCCACCTGACCAGGTCCCTCCCTCCACAATCCCACGCCCCGTGGCCAAGCGCACTAGCCTGTTGGTCAGATTATGACGCTGTCCTCCCGTGACTGTGGCCAGGGGAAACCTCCCCACAGCCTTCTACAAACTGGGTGCTCACAACTTTAACTCTGGTACTTTTTCCTTCATCATATGTGGATTTGGTTGTCATCCCTTTTTTAAAAATCTGAATTTTATTTTGGTCAATTTCTGGGGGGCTCCTACAGATCTTTTAAGAATCCACCAATTAATTATATCGAGCAAATTTATATACATGTTGCCATTGTCATTTGCAAAATATGATCTTTCTACTTGAGCCCTTGGTATCAGCTCCTGTCCCCCCCCACCCACTTCCTGTGGCAGTCACCCACTCTGGTGTTATTTTGAGGATTAAGAGTGTAGGGATGGAGGCTGAGGCCCGGTGGTGCAGCGGTTCTGTGGGGGACTGAGGCCCACAGGGTTGGCGGTTCAAATCCAGCAGCAGCTCTTCAGGAGCAAGGCTGGGCTTCCTACTCCCACCAGGGCAGTGATGCCACAAGAAAAAAAGAGTGCAGGGATGGAATCTAGGCTGTCAGTCTGGCGATAGTCAATGTGGGCGTGGCCTTCTCCTGAGAATTCTGGAAAATGCGATACTTCCCTCTTGGAGGCAGGAGACACTCTCTCTCAGCTCACTCCCTGGGAGACATTGCAGCTGACGAGACACATGGCAGCATACTGATAGACTCGGAGCCCTGGAAGCTGGAGGAGCCACCAGGAGACTCTGGCCAGCACAGAGATGCTCCTACTGTCACTGGATACGCAAGACTCTGCACCCACAGGCCTGTGATTGTCCTGGTGTCATTGCATGTGCTTCATGTATCTGAAGAGGACTTATAGATTGGTATCAGACATATGGGCTAATATCGGACTTATGACCTTGGACGGTACTCTTCTGGGATGTTTTCTCAATGTTCAATTGCTTTTTTTTGGGGGGGGGCGGTTAGGCATCACTGCCCTCTGGTGGTCGTGAGAGCCACCCAGTGCCGCTCCTGAGAGCCGCCGCTGGGTTTGAACCACCAAGCCTGCAGGCCGCAGTCCCGCACTCAACCACTTACGCCACCGGGGCTCAGCCCGTTCAATTGCTT
>PVJH01030540.1:0-24698 GCA_004026705.1 Nesogale talazaci
TTTCATTATCACCACTCATGTATAAGGGGGCTCCTGAAGGAATGGGTTCCACATGAGTATGAAGAGAGTATCTGAGCCATTTCCCCCAAACATACCGCCCTTAGAATGTAGAAAAGAAGTAGATAAAGGATGGAGGGAATGCACCTCAGACTCATCAACTTATTCTACTCATATTCCTCAATTCCTGAATAATACTTAGTCCTTTTAACCTGAACTGTGCTGATACAAGCTCACAATGGTAGCCACATCACCCACTGGCATATGACTAAGTAGCATAGGAGAATGGGGAGTGAAGGAGCACCTTCTTCAAGGGCACTCAGCTAGAACCACCCGCGAGGAACACTACAGACAATGCAAGACCAAGAAGCAGTGATATATCGCACTTTGGGCTCCCCGAACCCCAAGGTCACTGGCGTTCTGCATGGAAGCAGTCCACAGCTGCCTTTCCTTCCCTCCTCTTCCAACTTGTGACCCTCAGAGATCCCCAGCTTACCAGGACAACTTCGGTCTTCAACTTGCTACAGGTGATTCAGAGGAGATGGGCTTTGATCTCAGGTGGACCTTGTTGAACCTCTCAGCACTTGGTGAAGGAAAAACAAGACCCCCTACCCCCACCAAACCTTGACAACCTTTAGGTTAAGTGCTGGAATAGCCACTATGGACTCAGTATAGTAACAAGCCCAATGAGAGAGGAAGAGGGAGAGAGCGATATTTAACCCTTACATGCAACCAAGAAGAGGAAAGAATAAACTATACTGGATGATGAGAAGGTTGCCAAATTCACTTTATCAGGCACCAACACTTTTTGCTGCCTCCTCAAAAGATACTGGAGCCATAAAAATCAATCAACAACAAAAAAATCAATACCTACAGAGAAGAGACATCATAGGTGCAAAATCTTAGACCTTTCCCAGTGTACATGCTAGACAGAGATAGGCAGACTGACCAAGAGAGCTCTTACTACTAAAAATAATTTTTAAAAACTTATCTGCCATCAAGTCAGTGTTGACTCATGGCGCTCGTATAGGACAGGGTTTCCAGGTCTGTAATTCTTCTTTATAGGCATAGACAGCCCCATCGTTTACTTAAAGGGGCGACTGGTGATTTTAAACCACAGACCTTGCAGATAGCAGCTTACTTCTCATATGGAACAAAAAGAGCAGGAACCTCCAAATGAATGTGAACAGAGAGAGGGGAATCTGGAGTTCCCTTGTTGGTCTGATTCTTGCCAAGCTTCTCCACCAAGCATGGATGTCTCCCCACCTTTCAGATGATGCTCCTATTTAAAGGTGCCTGTTTGGGGTATAATAGGGCCTGTCAACTCAAGCCACCAGTTTTGAATGCACACAAGTCCTAGATGTGGTCCTTGAGACAGTGAACGGACTTTCGAGGTTACTGTTGACCCCCTATTCTTTCCACCTTGTGGCTTCCCTTCAGAACTCCTCCAGGTATAAGCTGCTGCTAAGCCATTAGCAGAATTTGAGTCCTGGCAAATCGCCCAGGGCTCAAGCTAGGGGTGTTCGTGACCAAAGCCGTGGTCAGAAAGCAGACTGTCCTACCCAAGGGGTTCCCAAGCAAACCCCTACGGCTGGTGTCACAGAAGCGGGACGCTGGGCCAGCCTCACCATTTCCTATCTGTGTGTGTATGTGTGTTTATGGGCATAAGGAAAACACTGCCCTCACGGTCAGCTTCACTCAAAGTCACAGCACAAAGTGCCTTTCAGAACTCGCCTCCGGCACAACCCGTTATAATCCTATAAAATGTTTCACAGCTGGGCAGTGTTCCTCGCAAGGCAGAAGCCTGGAGACTGGAATAAAGAAGGCTGTTCTGCCTTTCCAGGAACTGTGCCAAACACAGGGCCCGCAGGCTTGCCTGGGCTGAGCAGGGCTCATTTGAAGTGCTGGTGGAGTGGTGGGTCTCCGCACTCCAGCCAGCCCCTGGTGAGGAGCTCCTGCAAGGAGGGAGGCAGGGTTGGAAGACTCTCTATCAACTCCTTAAATCCCAGGGCCCTGACTGGGAGCAGAGCAAGCCCAGTGTGAGGCTAAAACATCCGGCGGGGGTGGCAGGAGGTGTAGGATGACAGACCTCTCAGGCTCTGGGATTCTGTTTTGACCTGTCAGCCTTCTACCCAACATCAGGGACACCGGGTTCCTTCTTTCTCAAGGCTCCATTCATTCATCAACTACGTAATGGCTGCTTGCCACAGGTCAGCACTCAGTGACTCCCTCTACTTCTTCATCATTCTTAACCCCCTATGAGAGGAGCCAAGGGTTTAAGACACACCAAAGAATACCGTCGACTTTAAAAACGTGGCCTTTCAACTCTAACTGCTGCTGTGAGGTATGCATTAGCCGACGGAGGCTTGGGTGACAGTAGCTGATCCCGCAAAGCCTGGTCTTTGAACATGTGTGCCTCTGTCTGCTTTCTTGGCAGCTGGAGCCGAGTCTTTTACCCCTGCTAATCTGACATGACCACACATGTTCCAACCCTTCTCCCCTTCTCCCCCGCCCCCACCATTCCATTTGGGCAACCATCCCAGTTAATCACCATGTTCTTGACTCGCTTTCCTCTTTGCGACTACAGCCTTGATGAAGAAGAGTTGTAAAAAAACTTGACAATGTTCTGGGAACTCGGCGGAATGGTGGTTTTTACCAGGTAGGTAAAAAGCACTGGCCATACCTAAAATATACACTAAAATACATACTTTCCCCCACCCCAGCCTGGGGATAAGAGATCCATTAACTCCAGGCTTGGGTCATAAAAACATCCCTGAAAGGAGAAAAGGGAAAAAGAAAACACATCCCTGGATATTCTAAACTTGGAAGGCTTAATTTGTTTATTAAAGATTTCACTTTCTGAGGCAAGTCTGAGAACCCAGTGAAGTGACAATCTCTGTCAGATTAAGCTAATCCACTAGATTATTAGCTATCATGCAAAAATAATTGAGGCTTTAATTTAGAAAATAAGAATGAATACATGTTTTGCTCTGATATACCATAGCCAGATACATTTCTTGGTCTCTGGTTCACTGGTGCAGTGGTTGTCAAGTGGGGACAATTTTGCCCTGCAGAAACATTAAGCAATATCCGAATACATTTTGCATTGCCACTGCGGGGGGTGGGGGGTGGGAGGGTGGAGGGGAATTGCTGGTGGAAATAGACCGGGGATTCTGCTAACTGTCCTACAATGCATAGGGCAGTGCCCCACAGCTGAGAATTATCATGTCCCTAATGTGAACAGTGCCACCTTTGAGAAGTCCTTTAAAGAGAGAGCAAACCTGAAATACGGCTTCAGAGCCAACAGAATGGTTGGTTTTGTCCTTATGCTATGTCCTCTTCAGGTTTTGATCATTAACTGATATCAAAGGTCAGTGTAGGTTCTGATGAAATGAAGAAGTGCCTGAGTTCCAAGGAACACCAGAGGATTGAGGTGACCCAAATTGTGCCCCAAATGTCCACACCTGGCTCTGAATAACAGTGCTGAATAATACATTCCAGAAAACACAAAATGGATCAAGAATAGAGGGGAGTGGGACTCAGGAAGTAGAGAGGGAATAAAAAGTCTTATGCTGCTTTAGATATGAACACGTACTTTAAAAAGCCAGTGCAAGTTCAAGTTTCAAGGGAAGATCATGACTCAAGAAGCTAGCCAGGAAGGGTAAAGACATTTTTCAAAGCTTCATCTTTCCACAGACAATCTTCACCTCTCTATTCCAGTTGCTTCGGGAAGCAGACATGCAAACGCACTGACTAAATGAAAGCCCGGAGGGTTTAATTTACTGGCTTCCTGATAAATGGTATTTCGGGCCGCACAGCTTGTGCGATTGGAAATCTAGCTCCCTCAAGCTGTGCACTCAGAATCCTGACCTCCTCCAATGGGAACTTATTACTGTCAGGAGATTTGTTTGACCCATCAAATTAAGCCATGGTTCTTAGAACATTTGTTACTAAAGGGTCTTTGGACTCTGGTAGCTCTGCATTTGTTTGAGGGTATGTCATATTTTGGGCCCACGAATTCAGTAAATGTGTCATGCTCTAAACTATCCACCGAGTTAATGTACATCTTATGTGGGTTTTGTGCACTAACCATTCAGTAGAAAAATTAGGACATGTAAATTCCAGCTTTGGATATAAAAGTTGAAGTGTTTTCTAGCAACTATAAACTCAGCAGAGCAAACACTCTATTTCATCAATCTAAAGACTACAGAACATTATTTATATGTCATTATTTTATATGCTCCCAGGAAAGAAAATCCACGGTCAATTAAGTGATGACATGTGATAAACTGTAACGCATAGCTCTGGTACACAGAAGATAAAGTGATGAGTGAGATGTGTGTAACAATGTACATCACAGTATTCACACGGTCTGGCCTGGGTTTGAAAACTACACATGAGCCGAGGCCCGGTGGTGTAAGTGGTGGAGTGCGGGACTGCGGTCCTAGGGCTTGGTGGTTCAAATCCAGCGGCTGCTCTCAGGAGCGGCACTGGGTAGCTCCCACGACCACCATAGGGCAGTGATGCCAAAAAAAAAAAAAAAAGAGAGAAGAAAAGAAAACTATACATGACTTCCAAGCAATCAAGGGCAACACTTTCAAAGGTCATCTGTGGTGAAGCTATTGTCACACAGACACCATAAAAAAACTGCCTGCTCCTGCACCATGCTCACAATTCAATTAGTGCTCGGGCTGACTCCATTGTGAAAATCACTGCGTCCTTCCATCATGTTGAGAGTTTTCCTCTTTTAGGCTGCCCCTCAACTGTACCCAGCATGATGCATCTCCCAGGGACTGGTCTCTCCTGATCACATGTTCAGGACATGTGAGACAAAGTCTGACCATCCTTGTTTCTATGGAGCACTCTGGCTGTATTTCTTTCAAGAGGTATTGTATATTCTTTCTGGAAGTCCACGGCACTTTCCAGATTCTCCACCAGCATCATAATCCCAATGTACCCATTCTTCTCTGGTCCTTAGTCAACGTGCAACTTTCATACGCATATAAAGGGGATTGACAAGACCATGGTCTAATGACAGAAAATGACATCTAATTTATGAAAAGTTAATTTTCATCTAGGAAAGATTAAAATATTAAAATATTATAAAATTTGTTATATCAAGCTATAACATATGAAATATGTATCCCTACTTACTTGATACCTCCATGTATCACTTTTTAAAAAAGACTCAAAATATTGATTTTGTTCCAGTTTTCATGAATTGGTAAGTAGGGACTACCTGTGGTATCTTTTATTTGGAGGAAGTCAGAACCAAGGTCAAATACATGAAGAAGGAGGGTGGGGGGAAGAGTCACAGTTGATTTGCCCTGGCTGTCATGTGGCAGAAATGTTGAGTCCACAGAAGGTACCTACAAATCCTACACTAAAGAAGATGCTTAATTCTGCCAGCCTTCTCAAGCTCCTCCCTAGAAACTCACACTCCTTTTTTGTTGTTGTTATTGTTGTTTTGGTTTTTTGGGGGGGGCATCACTGCTCTCCGGTGGTGGGAGTAGGAGGCCCAGCCCCACTGCTGGAATTGAACCTCCGTCTCAGTGGGGCCGCAGTCCCGCGCACAACCACTCCGCCACCAAGGCTCAGCCCTTACACCTTTATCTCTAAGAAATATATAAAAGAAAACTGAGCTATAAATCAATAGCCTGCCCAGTATGCTCTAGAGTGGATAGAAATAACTTGATGGGTTAAAAAGCAAACAAACAAAAATGAAAACTTTTTACAGTACCAACTAAGTCAGGTGGTTTTCATATATCAAAACCATTTTCATGTAGCATCCACAAGCGTGTTTTAAAGTCTGGGATTACAACCCTGTTATAATGATAACTTACTGGAGGGGATATTTATACATGGATTTTCATTTTACAACCTGGACAGCACCATCTCTAGAATTTCCTGTAAAAGAGTCTTATTAAATCACTCTGAACTTTAGTATTCTGAATATGAAGAGCTATTACACAAAATAGAAAATTACTACTGATTATAAGATAACTTATTAGAAGTAAATGGGTTTAGACTAAGGAGTTGGATATTTTACAATAAAACACATAAAAAATAGTAAACCAATTTAAACATCCCTATTTTATACAATATTTTAAATAATTTTATACAATATTTTTAATAATATTCATTATTCTTTTCATTATCCATTGTTATAAACTTTAAAAAATCATTTTATTGGGGACTCTTACAACACTTATAATACATATATACACCGTGTCCAACACATTTGTACATTTGTTGCCATCAGCATTCTCAAAACATTTGCTTTCTACTTGAGCCCTTGGTGGCAGCTCCTCATTTTTTCCCTCCCTCCCTGTTCTCCCTTCCTTCATGACCCTTGATAATTTATAAGTTATTATTATGATTTTGTCATATATTACATTGTTCCAAAGCTCCCTCCACCTACTTTCCTGTTGTCTGTCCCCAGAGAGGAAGTTAATGTAGATCCTTGTACTTGGATCCCTCTTTCTACCCCATGTTCCCTCCACACTCCCGGTATTCAGTTCCTGTCTGTGCCAGTGTATATCATCTGGTCTAGCCAGATTTGTGAGGTAGAGTTCAGATCATGATAGTGGGGGCGAGGAAGCCTTTAGGAACTGGAGGAAAGTTGTATGCTTCATCGTTGCTGCACTGCACCTGACTGGCTTGTCTCCTCCCTGAGACCCTTCTGTGAGGGGATGTCCAACTGCCTACAGATGAGCTTTGGGTCCCCAATCAGCACTCCCCCTCATTCACAATGACATGATTTTTTGTTCTTTGATGCCGGGTACCTGATCCCTTTGACAACTTGTGATCACACAGGCTGGTGTGCTTCTTCCATGTGGGCTTTGTTGCTACTCAGCTAGATGGGCACATGTTTACCTTCAAGTCTTTAAGACCCTAGACACTATATCTTTTGATAGCTGGGCACCATCAACTTTCTTCACCACATTTACGTATGCTCCATTTGTCTTAACACATAACATTTGCTTTTTTCAATAGTTTTTGATTTCTTGCCTGCTGCTTCCATGAGCATTGATTGTGGATCCAAGTAAAATCAAATCCTCGACAACGGCAATCTTTTCTCTATCATGATGTTGTCTATTGGTTCAGATGTGAGGAGTTTTGCTTTCTTCACACTGAGTTGCAATCCATACTGAAGGCTGCAATCTTGGATTTTCATCAACAAGTGCTTCAATTTCTCACTTGCAGCAAGAAATGTTGTTTCATTTGCACATCAGAGGTTTTTAAGCCTACCTCTACCCCTGACGTTATGTTCTTCTTCATGTAGTCTACTTTCTCTGATTATTTTCTCAGCATACAGATTGAATACGTATGGCAAAAACTTACAACCCTGGTAAACACCGTTCCTGATTTGAAGCCACATGGTACTTCCTTGTTCTGCTCAGATGATTACCTACAAGTCCATGTGCGGGTTCTGCTTGAGCACAATGAAAACTCAAGAAAGAAACAGACTCACTGCCATCGAGAGGATTTAGATTCTTGTTGACCCCAGGGGGTATTGTAAAACGGAGTGTTTGGGTTTCTGACACTTCAACTCTTTACAGGGAGCAGACTGGGGACGGTAGCCCACTGCGAATTCCCATTCTTCTCGGTGTTAGCCATAGTTTGTTATGATCCACACAGTAAAATGCTTTTGCATAGCCACTGATGCGTAAGTAAACATCTGGTACTCTCTGGCTTCATCCAAGATCCCCCTGACATGAGCAGTGATACCCCACACCATACTCTCTTCGGGATCTGGCTCTCCGTTTGTTTCTTCTGAAGAAGACGAAAAGAGGTTCATGAAAAGAAATGATCAGAAGGTTTACAAAATCCACAGTCCTGGGCCCACCCTCAGAACCACTGAGTTGAAATCTTTTGCAGCCAACCCCAGAGATCTGTGTCTGACAAATACAAACAGCAGAATTTGAACAGTTTAGTCTCGTGACTTAGAATTACCAGCAAACTCAATGACGAGCCTAGATTCTCCACCTCCACCCCCATGCCCAATGAAACATTCTGATACAGATCTCCTGGTGAGGTACCCAGCAAGAAGGAGAACTCAGTGGTTACAGTACAAAAATTCAGAGCCAACATTTCTGCGAATCTGCTAATCTAAACCAACGTGCACTGAGAAACCATCGTGTGTCAGGCAGCATGCAGCACACTTAGGTGTGCGTGTGGACGTGGGAGGATACCTTGAAAAACATGTAATTCCACATACTGAGTAAACCACTAAATAAACCACCCACAAGGACATGTATTTTGGTTTTCAGAATTTAATTTACAATCTACTACCTGAGTCACAAGCTTATCTTCTTAGCCAGGGGCATGACTGCATTTACGTTTTAAAAACTTAGCTATCCCAAGACAGAATGGGAGGAGGGCAGTTGGCTTGAGGTGTTTACTTGACAAGGACCTGGGGCTGCTGGGAGATCATGTGTAGAAGGCATCAATTACTGAACAAGTTCAGCCAGCAGAGACAGGCTCGGGGCCTCCTGGCCAAGTATATGTCTCATCTGGTAGGAGTGAGAGTCACCCTGTGAGATAGCTAGAAAGAGCCCATTAGCTGGACGTGTGCAGCATGTGGTGGACATCAAGCAGGTATTTTACAGAGGACTCAGAGCGTGTTAAGTGAACACTTTGTTAGGTGGGAACTGGATTATAGGAAGAGTTATCAGCCAACAGTTAATGTGCTTGACTGCTAACTCAAGGGTTAGTGGGTTGAGTCTCTCCAGAGATGTCTTAGAAGACACGCCTGACAATCTTCTTCATACGACATCAGCTACTGAAAGTCCTATGGAGCCAAAGTTCTGCCATGGTGCCCATGAGCTGGAAAGAGCCCACGGTAACTGGACTGGGAGGTTTGGAAGCATCTGCTGCATTTGAATGATTTCCATTTCATGTCCAAAACGAAGGTGAGGAAACTCAAGACTCATGTGCCCAAGGTATTGACAAGGCCAAAAGCCAAGGTAATAGATGGCTGACCAGAAGTACGAATCACAACTAGTGATTAGCTCATCAATCACTACTAGTTCATCAATTTGTATTATGACTTTATCATTCTCTTCTCAAACTTTGGCCTAACAAGGATTACTCATTTGATGATGGCCAATTCCAGCCATCTAAGGCTATTGTTGACCTCTATGCTAGGAAATTCATGTTTTGTGCCTTTTTTTTCCTTTCGCCAATACCTATCCTGCTCAAAATTATTTAAGGTCTATCTCCACTCTTCAATTGCAAGCTACAAGAGGGCTGGGACAATATTGATCTTTCTCCCACAACCATTCCAGTACCTACCACCGTGCTAAGGAGATTGGGCAGGGAAGCAACAATGGAGACCTGGGCAAGAGGGAGGGGTGGGAGAAGTTCCCTCAAGGGGCGAGAACTCAGAAAAATCCTCTAGAATCTCAGAGCATGCTTGGGAGACCAGAACCAGAGCTGGGACTACATCTCACCCTCAGGATTACATTCCCAGAGCCCTTTGCTGCCATAACGGGGGAGGACAGTGAGTTCTGAGACCCTCCTGCACATGCAAGGACTTTTAAAAAGCTTGATTGACAGGTCTGAGGATGAAAGCATGATGTTGGCTATACTGCCGAATGTTGTTTCCTTCCTTCTAGTTGCTTCTAATAAAATTCTCCAGTGCTGCCTTTATAGTAAAGGCTAATTCCAATAGTACTAAGGTAGGCACTGGGTGACTATTTTGTGAAACAAAAAACCAATCTGAAATGGATCTGATCAGAAAATATGGAGTGGAGGAAGCCAATCCAGAGAAGAGGTGTTTTTTTTTTTTGGGGGGGGGGCATCACTGCTCTCCCGTGGTGGGAGTAGGAGGCCCAGCCCCACTGCTGGAATTGAACCTCCATCCAGTGGGCCGCAGTCCCACGCACAACCACTACGCCACCGGGGCTCAGCCCTAGAGAAGAGTTTTTATAAAAACGGACATACACTTTGAGTTTCCAAATGGGGCTTGGGAGTAAGTGATACCACCGACTAACCAAGTAACCAAGGAGCCCTGGTGGGCTTTGGTAAGGCTTTGGTAAGGGCTAACTGTGATGTTGGGGGTTCAAATCTACCAGATAATTCTCAGAAGAAAGATGAGGCTGTCTGCTCCCGTCCAGATCGACAGCCCCAGAAGCCTTATTGTGGCGATGAGTCGAATGGACTCATTGACACTGGATGCGTCCTGAGCCTGCTAACCAAGATACCAGGTGCTCGGGAGTCGGCTCCTGGGTCCCGTGTGTGCCTCGTGGAACAATCTAACTGCTGCACCTCGGGATTTCAGTTCACCAGGCCTGCTGTTTAAGGTGCTTCTAGGTAGGAGTGAATGCCAACTTTTCCATAAACAGCTTAACCTTGAATGCTATTCACAGACACCCAGAGTACCACAGTGAACTAGTCAATGTGGACACGGACCCTTCACACCGAGCCACTCTAAGAGCTGGAAACTCATGGCAGTCACTCTAAGAGCAGACTCTCACTGTATAAGGGAGTGGAGCATTTTTGGCATTACTGAGAGCTCTCAGTTCCCTCCAACTTTTTATACACACCCAGCAATTTAAGTTAATGCCCAAACAGGGTAGACTTGCCAGGGAGGCTAAAACTCTGGGGGTGAAGCTGTGTCCAATCATTTTTCTTTCAGCGTCCCCGACACACACCACGCTCAGCTACCTTTTGCCTTCCTTCTAAAGAGAGTTGCTTCACTTTCCATCTCTAGGCTCTTGATCGCGAATCAAACCACAAGAAACGTTTTCTTTTCAATTTGTCATGCTCACACCTAGTGCTGCTATTCATACAAAGGCATTAGCGGCCTCGAAAGGGATGGAAGATGGGTGTCTGGGGCTTCTGCAAGATCAAACAGGGTCGTTGAGCCCCGGGGTCCGCAGTGGTTGTGTGCGGGACTGCGACCCACAGGGTTGACGGTTCCAATCCAGCAGCAGCTCTCCAGGAGCAAGGCTGGGCTTCCTACTCCCACCAGGGCAGTGATGTGGAAAAAAGAAAAATCAAACAGGGCCCAGCTCTTCCGAAAGTAACCAGCTGGTGTGAAATGATGGACTCAAGGACTTCTTCATCAAGGACACTGAAGAGGGAAAAAAAGAAACTTCTCTGCCAGCTGCTCCACCACATTGTCCCCACCTCAACTCTCACGAGAGGGCTTCTGAGAGCTCCTTCTGCTTCAGAGACAGCGGAGCAAAAGAGAGGAGCAAAACTCCTGGGCGGGTGGGTGAGAGGCGGGGAGGGAAGACAGTAAGTGAGGATTGAAATGGGAAAGCCAACACACCACGTGGCTTTTCTCCTTGAACTTTAATAACCCAGTGCCGCCTGAGGGCTCTGAAAATCCTGATGCAACAGGGAGGTACCAGGATCGCTCTGGTGCCAGGAACACGCAAGAAGACCGAACGTTTTACAAGGTGGGCCATGAAGCAATGCCCTGCAGGAGCAACGCAGGCTTTTGACTTCTCCCAGGTTGGCAGCCAGATGCCAGGAACGTTGAGCTCACTGCTGCCAAAACACACACCAGCCAGGACCACCTCCTTGAAGAGGAAGCCGCCTTCCAGGAGAAACAATAGCTGGGGAGGCTGAGGCTGGAGGAGGAGAATTGGATCTGTGTGTTCTTTGCCACCACAAGATCTGTTTGCATGCACGCCAGAGGTTTCCCACACGCTAGGCAGCTTTTCCTAGAACGTTTTTTCAAGGAAAATATTTTTCAGATCAGCCTCGGTTACCGAAGGAGTTTGTTTTCTTCTCTGGGTTGGGGAGGGAACTGATTCTGCCCCATCAGGTTACTGAGAGAACATCTGAAGCGACGGCTCTTTATTCGGCTTCCGGAAAGCAATTTGGGGTGTCTCATTACACGTTACCCCCAGAAGTGTGACAGGAAGCGCCTGTCACCCAAACGCAGAAATAAATATGAAAATGATGCTTACGGAGCTCAAAAAAAATCAAAGGGATCAGCTTTTCACTTCAGTTTCCTGTTCATAAAACTTTATGAAAACAACCCACCCATTTAAAAAATATATATATATATAGCCCACAACAATAGCTCACTCTTCTTTCCCTAAAGGCTTGCCTCATGCCACTTTGAAATGAGGTGCCATCACATTTCCTGAGTTATGGGCGCCAAACACCACATCCTTTCCCTCCCTCCCTCGCCCCCCGCCCACCTGGCATCAGTCCTGAACGTAGACACTTCTCCAGCCTGTGAGTGAGCTCGCCAGAGAGATGACTGCAGCCTTCCTCCCAGCAGCCCAGGGGGTCAAGCATCTGTACCAGCTGCAGGCAGGAATAATGAAGCTTCCTTCCCCCTAATTAACTCTCATTTCCTAGAGAAACTTTTAATATGAAAGGTGCAAAGTTACACAGTGATGTGTGTGTGTGTGTGTGTGTGTGTGTGTGTGTGACACCTACAGATGGTTCCAGCTTACGAGCTACTCAATGGAAAACAAATGAGAAATGCATTATCTGGTGACCACATTAAAACGTGAAGCACATTTCCCTTCTCTTCTGGCTATACAGCAAAAACTTTTTGGGGTAAACTATTCACCACCTCATCTTTCCGTGACCAGTCTAACATAAAGTGACCAGATTTTAAGCGGGACACCATTGACTGGGGGAAGGCAGGGTTCTTGATTAAAAATTTGGTTTATATGGAGCAACACAAGTGTTCATAGAATGCAAAAGTCGTACAGTAATATATTTATTTAATTTTAAAACCATGCGGGACAAATTGTTACAAAGCGGGACGCCTGGTCACCTTAGTCTAACATAAAAACACACAAGCTCTAGAAGGAGATGCTGGGACTCGAACACGGTGCTTGTCCACTTGCTAGCTCTGTGACCTTGGATCGTGTGCGTCGTTGGGCCAAGCCTGGGTTTACTCATCTGTGAAATGGGTACCTGAAAGTTTTGCCATTTTAATACACTAAAATACATGAACAGCTTCCTGAGGTCATTCAAATGCCGGCATTCCAGCCATCAGCTTAGCACATAATAATGGGTTGTTAATAAATAAATAAACTCATGTCCCTTTTTCTCAGTAAATTAGAGGAGAAAACATGGTATCGGGGATCTTTTCCACTTTCCTTGCCTCTGATGACAAAGAGTTAATTGTAGGATTACAAAGATGGATTGGACTGTGAGGCATTGGTCAGACCCGTAGCACACTGACCTCATTGGAAGGACATAGGACCCCATCCTGGCTCTATCACAAAATTTACTGTGTGATATTGGGCGAGTCAATTAACCTCTTTGAAAACCAGTTACTTGAACTAGAAGGCTGCTTAGACATGAATGCCTATGATTGCATGATGCTATAAATCAAGCAAAGGCCGAATTTATTGTCTCGATTGTATGCTATTTTATTTCAGGAGCATCTTGAAACAAGCAGTTTACTGACGTCAGTATTCTTTTCTAAAATTGGCATGCAGGGTGGAGGCAGATCACACTTTGGGAGTCAGCCCAGTATGGCACTATTTTATAAAGGGTGATTTCTCAGGAAATGCGTGTGTATACTCCACCCCCAGCCATCATGTCAATTCTGACCCGATAGATGGTTTCTGGGGCTTTAAATCCTTGTCGAAGCAGGAGAGCTTTGTCCCTCTCCCAGAGAGCAGCTGCGCATTTGAACTGCTGACTCATGATTAGCAGCCCAAAGATTACCCAACCAGAGCTATTTGCATATGCACATATATTCCTATTTTGAATCAAAAGACAGAACAAGGAAGTTGAAAAAGAACTTAGATCAAACAGGAGAAAAGAAGCACCGAAGGGAAGTTGGAGCTGAACCATAAATGGGATAGAAATAGCCAAAAATATTCCGCTGTCACTTAAAAATAGGTACTTGGCTGAACAGAGCCTGTGTTATCTGTACAACAACATTTGGTTCCAACGGGGCTGTTGTGACTCGGAGAGCTGTCTCTTCCCTCCCTGGACAAAGTCTGGCTGCCTGGTGGATTTTCCCCGAGTCATAATTTCCTTTCTGCCCTTCGTGGTGGATCTGCTTGCCTCCGAGTGGCAGGCCTGAGGTGGGTTCCGCTCTAGAGGCAGCATGTGGATGGGGCCTGGGGTGTGATGCTGAGCACATGGGTTTAGCCGAGTGCACGCCTCCAGGCTAGACTCCCAATAATCAATAAAAAGACCGAAGGCCCCAGTTGTTAAAAGTCAGAATCAACACTTGGGCTGAAGACTTGGGGAGGTAGGGGGGAGGGAGGTGAGACAGGACCATGGGAGAGGAGGAGGTGGGATAAAGGGAGGGAGGAACCAACAAACCCTGGGACAAGGGGATAATAAGAGATTTTAAAAATCCATGGCGAGGAAGGCATAGAATGCCTAATGTGGTTTGATCAAGTCCAATGTAACCAAGAAAAAGTACTGAAAGTAAAATGAAGGTTGAACATGATAGTGGGATAGGAGAAAAGTAAAAAAGTAAAAAGAAAGAAAGAAAACAATTGAGGAGTAGAAGCATAGAGGTATGAATATAGATATGCACACATGTAAATATATAATACATAATGATAGAGATACAGGTCTATGTATTTAAATGTTATATATTTAAATGTTAATTATTAAGGTAGCTTAGATGGGTATTGGGTCTTTACTCAAGTCCTCTCTCAAGGCAAGAACACTTTGTTCTACTAACCTGGCATTTTGTGATGCTCACCTTCCTAACATGATCGCTGATGTCAAAATGGATGCATAAGCAAATGTGATGAAAAAGGCTGATGGTGCCTGGCTAATAAATGATATAGTGTCTGGGGTCTTAAAGGCTTGAAGTAAAACATCTAACAGGAAAGCAACAAAGCTCATGTGGAAGAAGCACACCAGCCTGTGTACTCATAAGGTGTCGATGGGATCAAGTATCAGGCATCAGAAGACCAAAACAAATATATTGATATAAATGATGGCAGTTGGAGTGGTGACCCAAAGCCCAGCTGTAGATTTTTGGACATCCCCTCACAGAAGAGTTCCAAGGAAAGAAAGAGATAGCCAGGGTGAAGTACAGCACTGATGGAATTTGAACCCTTGGTGGGAAAAAGAGGGGCTGATACCAAGGGTTCAACATTCCCCCAGTTTTATCTTACAAATCTGGTTAGACAGAGCGTGTGCACTGGTACAGATAAGAGCTCTTGACACACAGAATTCAAGACAGATAATCCTCCCCAGGAATAGTAATGACAGTAGTAATACCATGAGAGCAGGGGAGCGGTGAGGGAAGAAGGGGGAGAAAAGGGGAATGGACTATAATGATCAATGTATAGGTTACCCCCCCCCCCCCACACACACACACACATGCCAACCCCCTCCCCGGAGATGGCCAACAGGAATGTAGATGAAGGGAGACAACGGATGGTGTCAGATATGAAAATAATAATTTATCAGTAGTCCACAAGGGTGGAGGGTGGGGGAGGGTGGGAAAAAGAGGGGCTGATACCAATGGTTCAAAGGGAAAGAAAATGTTTTGAAAATGATGATGGCAACATATGTACAAAAGTATCTGATACAATGGATGGATGGATTGTTACAAGAGCTATAAAAGCCCCCAGTAAAATAACTTAATAATTAAAAGAAAAATTCATAACCTAAAGCAAAGCCATGAGGGCAACTTCTAAATGGTGTTGTTGTTCCTTTTACTGGTCAACCCCTGACTCAGAGAGACCATGTCTAGTGGACCACAACACTGATCCTCCTCAGAGATCCCAGTGATCAGATGCTGATCACACTGTTGTGATCCCCTGGGTTTTCATTAGCTCATTTTCAAAAGTAGATCACCAGGCCTTCTCTCTAGTTTTTCTTAGTCCAGAAGCTTCTATGAAACCCTCTGTGTTAGTCCAGGTAGACTAGAGAAACAAATTCAAAAGCACACATATGTATATAAGGGAAAGGTTTATAATCAAGAGAAATGGAACATTGAGAAAGTGTCCCAACCCAGTCCAGTCCAAGCCTACAAGTCTGATATTAGCCCATGTGTCCCATACCAGTCTATAAAGTCTTCTTCAGCTTCATGAGGCACATGCAATGACGTCAAATGCAGGACAATCACAGGCCAGTGGGTAAGAAAGTCTTTGGATCCAGTGGTGTTGTAAGCATCTCAGCACTGGCAGAAGTCTCTCTGTGGCTTTTCCGGCTTCAGAGGTCTGGTTCATCAGAGTCGGCTCATGTGGCTTCTCCTCCAGAATGTCTCACAGGGAGTCAGACTTGTGTCTTATCAGTAGAGCATCTCCAAGAGACTGAGTAGTGGGTCTCTTACCTCCAAGGGGAAAATATGGCTGGATTTCCCAGAATTCTCAGGAGAAAGCCATGCCCACCCAGAGGTCTCATTGGCTATCTCCAGACTGACAGGCTAGACTCCACCCCTACACTCTTCATCCTCAAATTGACACCAGATTAGGTGACTGCCACACCCACTCAGCATCATAGCAACACTTAAACCTCTGCTGAGGACAGGTGGTAGCTGTGCAGAAGCTGTGAGCCTAGAAATCACACCTGGGCCTTCTGCATGGAAGATGAGAATTCAACCGATTGAAACCACACCCCCTGCTGTCAAGTCCATTCTGACATTTGTGACTTCTATAGCAGAGTGGGGGGGCTCCATAGGTTTCACAGAAGCAGGGGGCCTCTTTTTTGTCTCTTTGGAATAGCCAATGGGTTCGAATTGCTAACTTTTCGGTTTGCAGCCATTTCAATGCTTCACCACTGGGCCACTGAGGCTCCTTAGTTAGTCACTGACTAAACCAAACGAAGCCCACCGCCATGGAGTCAATTCCAACTCACAGTGAACCGAGAACACGGATTCTGAGACTGCAAGTTTTCATGGGATCAGGCAGCCTCATCTCTCTTCCAAAGAGAAGCCTGTGGGTTTGAACAGCTGACCTTGCAATGAGCAGTTCAATACTTAACTTAGCAGATTACCAACCAAAATCAAAACCAAATTCACTGCCATCGAGCCAATTCCGACTTATAATAATCCCATCCAACAGGGCAGAACTGCCCCTTATGGATTTTCAAAATTATAACTTTTTAAGGGAGTAAGAAAAACCTCATTTTTCTCCATGGAACAGCTGGTGGTTTTGAACTGCTGACCTTGCAGTTAGTGGGCCAAAGCAGAACCACCACACCCTCAGGGCTTCTTCATCACTGAAATAGTGCTCTACAAATGTCAATTGGAACTAGAAGTATTCAATATCATTATTTTTAGAGCTTCATTGGTTTAAAATGTTTCCCCTACTAGCCATAACACTTATAAGGACCATGACCATCTTGTTCGGTGCTGCAACATACCTAGCAAATAAAAGAACTCAACCAGGGATGGTGGCAAGTAGTCCCACCTGAGGGCTTACTTTGTGCCAGGAACTTTCGTAGACTCCCCATGAAGTCCTGCATACAACCCTGACAGCCATTGTGTTAGTCTTGGATGACTAGAGAAACGAATTCAGAGAGACTTATATTTGTATAAGAAAAAGCTTGATATACAAAAGCAATTGAATATTGAGAAAACAACCCAGCCCAGTCCAGATCAAGTCCCTAAGTTTGATATTAGTTTATATGTCCAATAGCCCATAAATTCCTCTTTAGACTTATACAACCATGCAATAGTGTTGAATGCAGGGAAATCAAAGACCAGTGGGTGGGAAGTCTTGTGGATCCAGTGGTGGTAGAAGCATCTCAGTGCTAGCATGGGTCTCCATGTGGCTCCTCCAGGTCCCACAGCTCTGGCTACATCAGAGTCGCTCCATCAGGCTCATTATCAGAAATGTCTCACAGGGAGTGAGCACGTGTCCCACTTCCAACAAGCTATTTATCCCCTCAGTGCCTCCAAAATGAGATCACTAAGCTGTAACCCATCTGACAGGCTAAACGCCACTCTTTCTCTCTTAAGTCTCGAATTGACAAGAGATTATGGTAACTACCACAACAATGATATGAGGGGTACCTTAGAAGTAAAAGAGACTCAAAGAGTTCAAACCTAAGTCACATCCGATGGCAGAGATGGGGTTTACGTGCAAGCACTTTGCTTCTGGGACCTGCACTTCCAGTGGGGGTGGGACATTAATAATCCTTAGCTCTTTCTCAACGCTAGGGCCAGACATTTGAAGCTGTGTGATAGCGTAGGAGACCTGTGGCCGGATCATCTTCTCCCTGGGCTTGACCGTGTCTTTGGTCAAGTCCTGAAACTCTTGGGCTCACCGGTTTCCCAGTGGGTCAATCAGGGCCTTGGATAAGGTTTCTCTCTAAGAGTTCTACACTCCCAAATTCCAGGGTCGCTCTGGAAGCAACCTTCCATCCATGCAAACTGCAGACCACTGCACCTGTTTCTCTATTTTCCCCTTGTGACCTCACACACACACACTCACACACACACACACACACACACAGATGTCAAGCTGTTCTGACAATTTCAACTCATAGCAACTGCCCCACCCCAAACCTCCCCACCTGTAGATCTGAATAGGCCTGTGCTCAGAATGTTCAGGGGTTCATGTTTTAGTATATGTGTTGCTGAAGCGAGCACAGATGTTGGTGTGTTATTACAGTAGATCGCCAGGCTTTTCCTCTGAGGCATCTCTGGGTGGGCTTGGACTGTTAACGTCTGGTTAGTAGACAGGTATGTTAATTGTTTACACCAGCCATGCACTCCTCCATAGGATACGCCCAACCCCCTGCCGCCAAGTCAATTCCAGCTCCTCGAAGGAAGAACCACCAGCATGTGTCCCACAATCCAGTAAGTTACCCAATCACTCAAAACCTCAGTTTCCTCATTTGCCATCAGGGCATAATAGCATCAACTTCAAAAGAGCTGAGGGCATGATTAGAGAAAAATTATGTCAGGCAACTGACACATGGTGATCCTTTCATAAACAGTAACTATGTTTATTATGGTTCCAATGGGAGCTAGCAGATCAGCCTGGAAGAAGAGGAAATCTTCTCAAAGTCTAGGATCCAAGAAATAATCAGGCAAGACAGCTCTGAAACGCATGTGTAAATAGTTTCTAAGTATACATTTAGACACTCCCAGAAAAAAAATCAAAGTCTCTTTTTAGAAGCTAGAATAACGCAAGCAAGTTTAAATGATGGGACCAATAAGAACCACTGTCATGTGTAGGATATGACAAAATAATAATAATATATAAATTATTGAGGGTTCCTGGGGGAGGAGGGAGGAGAAATATGAGGAGCTGATACCAGGGGCTTAAGTGGAAAGCAAATGTTTTGAGAACAGTGACGCCAACAAGTGCACAAATGTGCTTTGAATACAATGGATGGGTGATGGATTGTGATGGGAATTGTATGAGCCCCCAATAAAATGATTTTTTAAAAAAGAAGAAGAATCACTGTCTTTTGGGGAGGTCATACGAAATCCCTAAAAAGCTAGGAGACAGTATTAGCTTCTATTTGATCAAGGATGTATGAGAGACCCAGGGGTAGAATGCTCCTGTTCCAGGTGAGAGACTCCATTAAATTCCTGGCCAATGCTCCTCTGTAATGCTCAATAGAAGTTCCACACTAAGATAAGTTGGGAGGAAAGGTCTAACAATCTACTTGTGAAAATTGACCCATGAGATCCTGTGACTTCACAAAGGCCTGATCTGCAACTGATGGCACGGAGCGGGAGATGCAGTGAGTCAAGACCAACTTGTGACCACGATGATGTAACTGGTACCAAGCAAATATTGTTCGACTGAATCCTCATGAGCTGCTTAACAGAGTGCTGATAGAGGAGGGCACAGAGATGCTGAAGGATTAAGTAACTTGGAAAAAGTCAAGATCACACGGCTACAAATGGCCCAGCTGGAACTTCACTTCTACGCCCCTGAACACTCATGGTCTGCACCACACGGCTACACCCCTCCTCTGGCACAGACAGTGCCTCCTCAAGCAACAGGCCCCAGCTCCACAGGGCAGCCGCCCTGGTCTGCAACATGGGCCAGCCGATCAAATGGACTGTTTTGAGCCTGTTCACCCACAAACCCTCGGTGTCTGTGGACATGTCACCTGACACTCTGGATCTACCAGAATATCCTCCATTTGCTTTTTAACCCAGGTCCTGTGGAACCTTCAGCAGCTTCCGTTGTATACACTGGAGGTCAAGGGTCAAGAAAAGTCAAGATGTGAGCTGATTCCTGTCCTGGGATACTGTTTGCTAGTGAGCGCCCATTAAACCAGCACTGTCCATTTGATACTGACTCAGGCAACCCGATATGGGTTCAGAACAGAAAGGTACTCCATAGTAAAGCGACCATATTTTAAGCGGGACACCATTGACTGGGGGGTGGGGGTGAGTTCTTGATTAAAAATTTGGTCTATATGGAACAACAAAAATTTTCCTAGAACACAAAAGTAGCATTGTAATATATTTATTTTAATTTTAAAACGCCACGGGAAGTTGTAAGACTGTTAAAAAGCAGGATGTCTGATCACCTTATCCATAGGGTTCTCACAGACTGAGTTTGTCACAGTACATCCCCACGGCTACTTCCTTGGGGGCTCCAACCTGTCAGCCTGCAACCAAGCACCTTAACCTTCGGCACCACCTGGGACTAGTAGCAAACACAGAAACGGGAGATCCCTCCGGTACTTTCCAATTCTAGACAATTCTAAAGTCCTACCGAATTTCACGTGACAGGGAGCACAGATGGGATGGGGGTGGTTCATACCCCCTTATAAGCTTTTCTGGTGCATTTGGAATGGAGCAGGTGCCCTGGTGTTGCTGGGGGTTAGGCATCAGCCTGCTAACTACAGGGCCTGTGGTCCAAACTCACCACTCGCCATACAGGAGAAGACAAGGCTGTTCACTTCTGTAGGGATTTTATTTTCTCAGAACCCGAGACAGGGTTTGCTGGGAGTCGGAATCAACCCTATGGCCGTGGGTTGGGTTTGGGGGTTTGTTTTTTCCCAGTTTGGTTTGTTTGGGGATGTAGGGCACTGGTGACATAACAGGGAGGGAAACACTCACTCGATGCTGACACAGGACAGCAAACAGACCCGGATCAAAAGAGCCGAGACTGAGCGGTGCCTGAAGCGATAGGAAGAGGTAACAATTTCTCCTTAGACTCTAGACATTTTCTCCAAAAGCTAAGAACGAGTTCTTTCTTTTGTTCCCAGCCACCCACCCTGCAATCAGCCATTCCCTGTGTCCAGATCAATGGTCTTTCTTGGGAATGCCCTCACCTCTTCCAGCTGGATAACCACAGGTAAGCCTCCTCCTCCCCCCCTTCCCCTGTGCTTGGAGTCTGAACAAAGGTGGGCTGTCTGGGCACTAAAAGAATTCTTCTGGTTTCCATTTGTGTTTTTGCCCAGAGTGGTGACAAATATTGTTTCATCCGTTTCCAGGTTAGCTTTTAGAGCTCACAGGATAAACTACTCCCCGGAGAAGGAAAGAAGGTTCAAAACAAAAGAAATTCACTGCCATGCAGGGAATTCTGACTGTTAATGGGCATTTAGGTAGGTCTGCCCCGTTATGTTTCCAAGACTGCCCGTTTGGGTTTTATTATTATTATTATTATTATTATTATTATTATTAATTATTATACTGGGGGCTCTTGCAAGTATTATAACAATCTATCATTAAATTGTATTATGGACACTTGTACAGATGTTGCCATCAACATTTCCAAAACATTTTCTATTTAAGCCCTAGATATCAGCAACTCTTTTCCCTCACCCCCCTCGTGAGAGTCCTTGATCAATTATATACTATTCTTGTTATTTCATGTCTTGCACTGTCTGTTGTCTCCCTTCCCCCACATTGCTGTATTTGTCCCCCTGAGGAGGCTATATATCCAACCTCGTGAAAGGTTCCTCCCCCTCCCCATGATATCACTACTCCCACTACTGTTCCTGAGGGTTTTATCTGTCCTGAATTCCATAGGTCCAGAGTGTGTACCCCAGTCTAGCCGGATTTGTGAAGTAAAACTGAGTCATGGCAGTGGGCGCAGGAGAGTGGGGAAATCATTCAGGAACAAGAGGTAGGTTGTGTCTCATCGGTGCTATACTGTACCCTGGTTGAATATCCTTCCCTTGTGACCCTTCCATGGGGGATGTCCAATTGCTTACAGATAGGCTTTGGGTCTCTACTCCAACCCCCCTTCTTTCACATTCCCAATCTTTACAGGAGTAGAAAGCCACGTCTTTCTCCCTTAGAACCCTTGGTGGCTTCAAACTGCTGACTGGGTGGTTGACAGTCCAATTCAGCACAGGGCTCTTAGAAAGAAGCACAAGAGAAAAAAGCTAAGTCATCTTCCCAAACACATGGATGGGGGAGACGAAGAAAGTTTGTGATAAATCCGCTATCTTTTCACTTCATTTTCCCATGAACTTATTGAAAGGTACACACCACACACACACACACACACACACACACACACACACACACACAGATACACGAGTTTTCACTTAAATAGTCAAACTCTTCACTTCCCAGGAAGAGCGATGTGTTATAACCTTGACCAGAACTACCAAAGTTTCCATTGGAGACAATGGGAATAACAATAGCCCAAGGACTTGTGTGTGTGTGTGTGTGTGTATGTGTGTGTGTGTGTGTTTCTTCTGAAAGCAGACCGATGTTTTCAGGTCCTCGGGGCCCAGTTGATGCTTCTTCCATGATCTCAAGCTGCCATCTGGGTCATATTGTCTACACCACAAGACCGACAAGTAACAGGTACTCAAGCAACATTTACTGAATGATTAAAGAACAAAAGAAAGTGAGACCCCTCAGAAGGTATGTATCAAAGGTTGTCAATATGAATGGGACCTGACTGGCTAATGCTTGCAAAATGTTATCTCTTTGAATTCATGTCCAGAACAACCCATCCTTCAGCCTTCTCAAAAAAACAGCCATTATTCAAGCCCCACGTCAAACTTTTCATATTTCCCAGGTTCATCCAGTCTTCAGGAGATGGTTCCTTCTTTGGGGTTATTTATTTATTTTAATAGATCAATTTCTTTTGTATCATTTTATTGGGGGCTCAGACAGCTCTTATCACAATCCATCTATATGTCCATTGTGTCAAGCACATTTGTATATATGTTACCATCATAATTTTTAGAACAGCTTCTTTTTACATGAGCCCTTGGGATTCGCTCCTCATTTTTTTCCCCCTTCCTTCCCCACCCTTCCTCCTTCATGAACCCTTGATAATTTATAATTTCTTGTCATGTCTTACACTGACCGCTGTCTCCCTTTACCCACTTTTCTATTGTCCATCCCTGGGAGGGGGTTTATGTAGATCTTTGTGAGGGGTTCCCCCTTTCTCCCCTCACCTTCCCCTTCCCCTCCCCCTCCTGGTATCTCTACTCTCATTCTTGGTCTGGGGGAATTTATTTGTCCTGGATTCCCTGTGTTCCCAGCTCTTACCTGTACTAATGGACATGCTCTGGTCTAGCCAATCTGTAAGGTAGAATTGGGGTCATGACAGTGGAGGCTGAACATGATAGTGAGACAAGAGGAAATAGAGGAAAGAACTACGAGGCAAAGGACATTTGCAGAGGTCTAAATATAGGCATGTACATATGTAAATGTGTTTATGTATAATGGTAGGGAAATAGATCTATGTACATATATGTATATGTTAAGTATTAAGGTAGCAAATGGACATTGGACCATTACTCAACTACTCCCTCAACACAAGAACACTCTTCTAGTAACCTGGCATTCCATGATGCTCACCTTCCCTTCTTTTGGGTTCTAACAGCCCATTGCCACCCTTAATTAACTCTGTTGTGCCAAGTGGCAACTTTTTCACTATTTCTTCAATGGTGTCACTTTCTGATAGTCTCTCCCCTACACTCCTGGAGAGAAAGGTATGCCCACTTCCATCTCAGGCTAAATACTAGATCAAAGAGGAAATGACTTTCAGAGAGCACTTCAACTGGTTCCAAATGGTTCGCTCATTTCCAACAGACACAGGACAGCGTATTCCCTGCATCATAACCAAATCTCAGACTGTGACCCAAGGAGGAAAGAGGCAGTGGTACCCTGCTCAAAGATGGCAGCCAACCACAGTCCAAGAGACAGTCAGTCAGCTACCATTTGGGGGATGAACACTACTGGTGGATTTCAGCTTGGGTGAAAATCCAAAGAGAAAATCCATTGCTATGCAACACATATGCTGCCCTTGTTCCCATAGGTCATCAGGAATCTGTGCTGGGCGTTTGAAGCCATGTTTCCTGAGCAATACAGTGGGCAATTGTATTGACCTCACAGTCCTTCATGTATGAGTTTACCAAAAGAAAATCATAGTGGATTGGAAATAATAATAGACTAACTACTGAATCCATCATCCATCTATCAGTTGGCCATGCTGTAGTGCCTTACGTGTCGCTTTGATGCTGGTACCAGTATTTACAATATTAGCACGGTTACCCAGGGTGGGCAGGTTTCGGCATAACTTCTAGACTAAGACAGACGAGGAAAAAATTTTGACAATCTACTTTAAAAATTAGTCAATGAGGGGGCTGAGCCCTGGTAGCATAGTGGTTGTGCTCAGGACTGTGGCCCACTGGGCTGGTGGTTCAAATCCAGCAGCCGCTCTCCAGGAGGAAGGCTGGGCCTCCTACTCCCACCAGAGGGCAGTGATGTCCCCCCCCCCAAATTAGCCAATGAAAACCATATTGCTATGACAAAATGGTGTCTAATTCTGTACTGGAAGATGAACTCCCTGGTGGAAAACCCAAAATCAAACTCATTGCTGGTGAGTTGATGCTGA